>VZTY01029967.1:203717-263135 GCA_013400935.1 Turnix velox | reverse complement strand
TGATTCTATGATTCTAAAAACTGTCCTGCACACTACCTCAGGAACTGATGATGCAGTTATCTTTAGGGATAATACAAAGGACTAATTTCTTTTGTTGTTCTCCTGCTTTTGAACTTAGGAAAAGACACAGAGAACCAGATGAATACAAATCACATTTGTTTCCAACTCTGTGGTCTTAGTGCGCTTCATAAACAAGCAAAGCAGAGATGTCACCAACTCTGTCACCAACAGAAATGGGAAGGTAGTATATGGCTTAGTGACTAATTGTGTTTCATTGCCTTAAAGGACTGTAACAAGCAAATGTGTGAAATGTATGGCAAAAGGAAGCCTTGCAGCACCTGGAGATTAAGAGAACTCAGTCTTCCATAGCATTAGGCACAAGCAGATATCAAGGGTATAGGAAGATTTGCCTCTCTCATCCTTTCCCCGTCTATCAGAGTGCTACTTTAATCTTGTTTTTCTTGCTTTTAAATTACTAGGATATGGTTTTAAGGGTTCCAAGTTTCCTCCACTGCAATTTTCTGTGAATATGAGTGATTGTATATGTTTGCTAATTATAATTGTCTGCAACAATCATTTCAAACCTTATTACACTTACGCATCTGCAATTAAATTCAATTTCAAAACCTGGAGGCTGCTGATGTTATATGAACAGGACAGAAACAAAAATTAGAAGCCCATCGGTCAATTTTTTTCCAATTTTGCTTGTGAGCAATCTTATCTGGCACCAGTGGACACCCAAATGATTCCTTAAGGACCAGGTGATTATAGTAACAAGAAGATATAAGTGTCATCTGTGTTGTTCCTCTTATTTGTCAGAGCAGTTGAGTGGCTTACATCATGAGACACAGGGCAGTGATCACTAGTAGTTTGAAAACATACACAGGAACATGTAAAAATGACTAAAGAGCAAGCTCCTGTAGAAGAAGGATGAGTTGTGAAGTATTCAGTGTCAATATAACACTGAACATATTCATCCAGAAGAAACAGAGAAATTAGGCCTCTGTACTGAAGCTAAATTTTTATTTATTTTTATATTAGTGATAATCACAGGTTTAAATAAATTTCAAATACTGTCAACAGCCAAAACATTTGATTTGTTCTTGTGAAGAGGAATGTTCTGGTCTTTTGCCTAATGGAAGATGCTGGGCAGAAGCTGTAAGCTACTTCTGCATGATGGGATGCCATTAAATGCCAAAATCTAAAAATTACAGATCTTCAAATGAGTGCAGAGTCTTTATTCCATGGCTGTAGCTACATATGGAGTTTTCTCTCACTGTTAGGCACAAAATTAGCAGTACAGTTGTGTATGGCTTTTGTATCTTATTCCTAAAGATGAGCTTGAGGCTCAGTTTTTTTAAACAGTAAATTCACTTCTCAGGAAAGAAATGTATTTTTAAGCTGTATAGCAACAAGCAGACAAGACTATGATGTGAATGCAAAAATACTAAGTGCAAAATACTCAAAAGGCACAGAAGTACTATAGGATCTTACACATTTCTTTGTGTTTCGTTTGGTTGTTTCTTAAGTACAGCAAGTGATCCAGTCTCTGGGAAATTACACTGAATATTTTGTAATGTATAGACTTGAAAAGGAAAGTGCATGGGGAAGTAGAGGAAAGGAAAGTGCTGGAAGAGGAATTTGCTGAAATCACTGCAAACACCTGGACAGATTTCTTGTATGTTAATAAAAGTTCTGTTGAACAGGTACCAGATTATTACTGCCACACACCCTGAGTACTGGCAGTGATGTGAGGGTGTACTGAATGTACAGGAACTGCATAATAAGGATGATGCTTCAGCCTGCATGCATCCAGGGGTGACCATAATCCTGCTGCTGCTTTCAGCCCTGACCTCTTCATGGTGGCCAGGAACCTTAAGCAAGGGGAGCAGTCAAATCTCAGAGCTCAGCCTCTCATCCACTCCCCTTTCACTGGCTGCAACAAGCCTGAAACCCTCTACTCATCACACAGGGAAGATATCAAGGCTAATGTCAGTGGTCACTACAGGGCCCCAATCCTTGGGAGCAGCCTTGTATTTTTCTTACGTTTTTCCTAGAGGCTAGGTTCCATCTTGGAAGTGAAAAACACGTCACAAGCCATGTATTTCTGTCTTCAGCAGATGCAGATAATAGCATAGATTTCTGAGATTAGGCTGGAGCAATTCTTTGATACTTTAAAATAATTAGTCTGGCATGCAAATGTCAAAATGGAAGAAATTTAGCAGAAAATGGAGGAGAAATGTCCAGATCTTCCTATTATCACTTGCTGTACATCTCAAAAGACAGCTGATTCCCGGCTCAGTATGGGTTCCAGCATTCAGTGATTTATTGGGTAATTCAGCATTTGCCAGTATGTCTTGTGCTAATTAAATGCATCGCACTCTATTCAGAAATGTCACAATTGATTTGTCTTCTGCAAGCAATGACTTTATTTCAATCTTCTAAAAAAGATTTTATGAGCCCCAGATAACTTATCCTGGCACATTCATCTCCCAGGGCAGCTTCTGCATCTAAGGGCAGTATGAGAAGAAACCAACACTGAACATCCAATGCAGACAACTTCCTTGGACAGCTTATTTATCTGATGTGGGCTGGCTATCTAGAAGTATGTAGACTGTACAGTAAAATTATAAGCTGCTCCACTGATGTACAAAAACACTCAAACATGACAGAAGTTAATATAGTATATTGGCAGATTTTATTGGTTAATAGACTGATCCAAAGAGCCATGAGGATGGTGAATGCTGTAATCTGTAACAAGGTGTTTATTTACAAGTGCTTTTGTGACTGAATTCCACTATTAACTAAATTGCATCAAGAGGAAATGAGTATAACATAGCTCACCCTAAATATGATATGCCAAAACACGCTTAGTATAATATTCAGAGGCTGAGGGCTACTCTGTCATTTTAATTCAGTGCTTTCCCCTCACACATTATGCTTAACTAAATGCTGAGGGTGAATTGCAGCATTTTGCTACTAAGTCATGGAAAATATAGTCCCAATGCTCAGCAAAAAAATGCTTTGTTCTGAGAAAGTATAATTCTTGAATCAAAATAATGGTTGAAGCTTAATCAGGGTTGAAAAATCCTTGATGCAAGACAAGAAATATTACTTTGCATGTGATACAGGAAGAAAAAAATCACCTGTTTCAAGACAGGGATTGATTACTCATAGGGCTGGCAGGAGGGCAAACACCAAAAATGTTTATGAATTTTATCAGAAAACAATAATTTTCTATTACTGTTATGCCTACTCCAAACCCTTTATTGCTTATCTCTCTTCTGTGACAAAAATTGTTGCACAGAGGAAACTTGTTGCCTTGATGAGAAACTTTCCAGAAGAGGCTGCAATCAGTTAAGCACAGTTTGCATTTCTCATTTGTCACATTAGCAACTGAATGTTGCATTCCCAGCAGTTTGGTGTGTGTAACAGAGGGAGGATCCTGTGCCTATTTTTGCTGCACAGGCTTCTGTTGCTGAGCCCCAAGCGAGGACACCTTCCATAAGTGGCTGTCTGAGATACTGCCGCAATGATGACATTTAGCTGGAAGACTATGATTCACACAGTTTACTCCCTAGTGTCAGACAGTGACTTTTTACACACTTTCTGAAAAAAAAAAAAAAAAAAAGGCCATTGCAACAGCCATGAAGGTGATCATTTGGCCATGGCCATTCCTTGTGCAGAGACATAGATGAGTGTTCATGAGAACTGATCTGTTAGCTCAACATTCCTGTCCATTTGTAAGCCTTTGCTATCTCCTCTGCTCTGGTTTGTATGGGAAAGTGAGGAAACAGTGTAAGAGCTAGGATAGGAGGAAAACTCTAGGGTCCTTTATTCTGCAGCTCCTGACAGTCCCACTATACACTTCTTCTCATAAGCTCATCAAGTTCTGACTCTTTTATGAGGCTGTTCCAGAATTTCACTACTTCAACAATTAGAAATGCCTCTTTTGCTAATTTACATCTTAGAATATATGTTTGTTTGTTCAGTGCTCATTTGATTCTTGCTTAAGTAGCTCTTCTATATTCTGACTACATATGTTATTTATGCATTTATAAAGCCCAGTCACATGTTCTTCCAGTTTCCAGCCTACAAAGCTCTACCAACCCAACATTGTAATCTCCATCTCTTTGGTCATCCTTACTCCCTGAACCAATGGTAATTTGAATTCACCTTTCTAGCACACAGATAGCCAGAGCTACTTCAGATGGTGTGTTTTGTATGTTGACTTCCCTCTTCTTTTCTGAAAATGCTTTGTATGCTACATTCATACCAAATTAAAGTTTTTAATAATAGCATGAAAATTATTGCCGACACTTCGTCATTGAATAGCACATCCTAGTCTTCTTTTTCATTTCAAACCAATGATTTCCCAGTTTACCTCAAAAGATCATGTGACTCTCTTTTCAGTCCAGTTACATTTTACCCTATTTTCTATTACCTAATGTATTTTAGTCCTCTTATCACACAGCTCTTCACAATATTCTGATTTGTTGTGTTATGCTATTTTCTAGTGCAACAGTGGTCTTGTTTTTTAGGATGATGTCATACATAACAAGAAGAGCTGTAAAGCAGGAAAATTGCCTACTTATTAACATTAAACTATTTTGTTATTAGAGAAAACTTCTCCCAATGGATTCCTTTTTCTACATTTAGAAAATGTTTTATATAAAATACAAATGTGCTCCTTACATAAACGAGAGAAAAATTACATATCAGAAGACATCTTTGCTGCAACCATATTTTAGTAGCGCTTTATTTTTCCTTGTTGCTGATAATGAAGAATGCCCTGTAAGTAACTGTCCATTTACTACTTAAATGAGCATTTGCATCTGTAATAAAGGATAGACATTTGTCTCCAGAAATATTTTGGAATATCATTACTGCAAAGGGCTGAGATCGCTCACAGCAAGTCAGTGTTTTCAAAACTGTAGTTTTTCATAGGTGAAAGTTGGAACGTAAGAATTAGTAGTTTGTGAAAGCCTTCCAAGATAGTATTTTAGAGACCTGAGATGAAGATGAGGGAACTAATCTGTTTAATTTAGAGAATGACATTATGTATGGAAACTGAGCTGATTAAGAGAGTAGGGGAATAGGCTGCTTTTTCTTCAGGAAAACTGTCTTTCAGGTATAAGGTTTTGTTGATGCAGAGAGCTCAAATCTAGCACAGAATGGGCTGTACTGGTAAGTTTTGCTTTCAGGTGCAATGGCCAAACCACTCTTTCAAGTCATTGGTTTTAGGTCACCCAGGGAATCAGTGCCCCAAGGGTAACCTCCAAAGCACTTGCTGCTCTTTTGCCAACCTAAGAAATCACAGACTATTCCTGCTTGCACTATTGTATCTTTCAACACAAAATTTTACCACCAGAGATCATGTTTTCAGAATAGGTCTTCAAATGTGCTAATTGGGTTTAATGTTCCACCTGTTGTACTTGGTAACTGTTCTGGTTCCACAAACTGGATATGGTTGAGCAAGACAGCTGAGGGCTGATACCCCTCACTTTATCTGCATTGCTGAAGGTCACATTTAAATATGATCTCTCCCCGTGTGTTGAGCTGGAGACACTGACTACAGTTTGACCTCTTGGTCTGCCCATGGTACAGGTCAGCTCTCACAGGGGGAGTGACAGTCAATTTGAGTGACAGTCAATTTCTGAAGAAAGAAAGATACTCTTACACTCTACTGTATGAGACTTTAATTTCTTTTATTTTTCTTGCTTGAGCCTGTTCCATTCCATGCAGGGAGGGGGAAGTGGGGCTTAGTGCAATTAAATATTCTAATCAGAAGTTAGAGTACAGTTAATGCCCAGAAGATAGAAGCAATGAATCTCAATTTTCCTCAGCACCTCCTAATGGGACACTTGCTAATGTAGCTGCTTTTTCTTCTATGAATGTAAAGGTGATGCACTTCTTTACAAATATCTCCCATTCACTTCCCTGCCAATTCATTCCCATTGGAGCCATTGCCAAAAGTCCCATTGATCACACAGACAGTATGATCAATGCCTCCTGAACCTGGGCGTTTGTCTTTCTTTTTAGGAGATATTGGACTGAATTTCACCTTGTTCAGCTTACTTGAAGGGCTTCCCTTCATGGCACAGTCACAAATGAGGATGGGCATTTATCAGAGGTGAGCAAGACTTTTCTCCTAGTTTTTTTCCAGGGGATAGCATTCATATCTGCTGGTAATTGGATAAAAATATAGTAGAAAGGTCCTGGTAGGTAGAAAAGACTGTCTGCTGACTTGCAGGGCACGAGCATAAAAACAGTCCTTTTCTGAGACCTCTAGAACACACATGCACCACAGAGCAGCTATATGTTGGAAACCAGAGGTCCACATACACAGCTCTGTCAGATCAAGCTCTGGAGAAGCCTGTCCTTCCCTCCTGGCTGTAGGATTGCTGTCCTCTGCCTGCTGCCAAAACATGCAATTGTTGGTAGTACAATACATTTATGTTCTCTGCCTTCCCACATCATTCACCTTTCTCAGACTGAAAAGAAATTAACTACTCTTTCTATATTTCTGCTGCTTCTTTTTGCATGCCCTGCCTCTTTGGCATGTCCCAGATGTTCCAGACCTGAGTGCTGTTCCCCAGGGCAGGATGCAGTGTGCTATCCTGAGCACATTTCTCTCCAAGAGCCTGAATTGTCACTCAGACAAATGCTGAAGGCAGAGAAGGATACTCTGTAGGACTATGCAGGACTGTTCTGCCCTTATTTTTATTTGGACTGTTGTCAAATAAAAGCAGCTTTTTCTGTCTGAGCCGAGTCCTCTCACTATGGCAACAAACACAGAGCTTGGAGAGCTGGAACATCTGGAAAGGAAAGAGGTTACCGAGACGCCATATAGCCAGGATGGTGTCCCCAGGCCCACTTTAATGGCTCCTTGACACTCTCCATCTGGAACTGCTGCCAGATCCCACGCAGCTTGGTGCTCCCCCAGCCTCCCACCCAGCCCCAGCACTGGTGCCAGGCAGCCTTTCTCACTGTCTGAGTCAGCAGGCTGGCCACCCCACAGAGCAGGCAGTTTGCTCCAGCCACCACCGAGCCCCTCTGTGATCCCCATCTTCCCCAGGATTTCTGAGGAGAAAGGCAAAAGAGCCTTCTCAGTAATTCTTGGAAGGCAGACGTTCATCCCACAGAAGCAAGGAGCCTAAGCTTCTAGCATTTGCAATTAAAATACGGTTCTTGTGCACCACATTCTAACACAGAAGTAAAATAAACAATAAGTCAACAAAAGCATAGTTTTTGAGTTGAGACAAAACTGCTAAATTTTGCCTTTGCTGCTCGCTTTCTTGAATATGACAGAACCTAGTCAGCTCCTAAGTGCCAAGGATTGAAATAAAAAATATATACATAAAAACAGGCAGTTACTTCTAGCACAAAGCCAGGATTCATGCATAATAGAATCTAGAATAGATATTACTCAGTAGCTGCATCTGCTGAAAGTCTGGATCTTTCCCTGGAATCTGCCATTTTACCTTCAAGCCATAAACTGAGAGAGGGATTTCTTGGGAACCACAAGCTCCTGTGTGCTATGAAGGTGACCAGAGGTTCTCAGAAGAGCTGAGACAGTCAGATGCAACTAAAACACTGAAATATTGGCCCTATTGACAGAAACCCACCAGCAATAGAACAATTTGTGTTTGTGGCAAATGGACAAACTGCTTCACAGAGTTTACTTAAACTTGCTGTACACATCCAAATGTGCTGGGCTTAGTTTTATCTGGATTCCTGATCAGTTTGTAGTATGAGAAACTATTTATAGAAAACTGCAAGTGGATATTTTTGACCTGGGCACAGGCTGGAGTCATTGGAAGTGGCCTCAAAAGGCATAAAGAAAACTTGCTTTTGCCCTCAACCCTCTAAGTGTTTCCTCTCTCAGTTCTTCCATCATTCCTTTGCTAGTAGAAATGCTTTGTACCACATTTCTTTACCCGTTACTCACCTGAAACACTAGAAATACCTGCCCTTGGTGTGAGTGTGACTATTCACAGGGACAGAAGCCTGCAGAGTCTCAGCCCTGGATGAGAAGGCACCCACTGAAAATGATAGCTGAGGTCATCACCAGCAGGGCTAGTCAAAGGAAAGGAAAAAAAGCACCTGAGGGCATCCTGCAGTCAAGTGGTAACTGAGTTGCAGAATATCAGTCTTCCCTGCTAACTGCTGTGATTTGGTCCTGAGACAGGTGCAGGTGGGCAAAAAAGCAATTTGATTTGTTCAGTTTAAAACAGAAGCACTTCTGGGGTATAGTCCTGGTGATTCTTTCGAGCACTTATCTGGGCAAGGCCTAAACCACAGCCTTTTCTTTCAAAAAGAGTTTTATCAGAAGAAGGATACTGTGTCAAGTTTGAAAATTCCCCCCGTGGAAACCCACAAGGTTGCCTGAGACTGAAGCTTGAACTAGAATTAACCCTTGAATTCTGGACAGCAGAAAGTAGAAAATGCATTGGCAAGTGAGACATCTATTTTTCTCTCTCAAGGAGTATGGTGACAAGCCAGAAGGACAGAAAAGATGGTTAGATGTTGCCTAGAAATAAAAACAAAATGCTTCTAGCAGGAAGCACAGAGAAATGAGTCAAATGGGGAATTAAGAGGAAGATTCAGAAAACAGATCATACACAAACAAAAAAAAAACCTAAACAAAGCCACTGATACTTTAGAAGAAAGAGAGAAAAACAAGTGAGGAAGAAGGTCCTAACAATTTGATGTGGTTCACAAGAAGAAATGGCCTTTTAGTAGAAACCAATCACTCAAACAGTGCACAGGTAAGAGAGGCTGCAAGACAGGTCTCTGTATCTTGCCACATCCTCAGCTGCCTTCAGGAAATCAGTATGTGTCAACTGAAATGACACCAGTGGAGTTCCTGGAACAAAGATTTCAAATGGTTGCGATTAGCTGCCTGTCGATAGCAGATGTGTCATTGAAGTAAAAGCCTTTCTAAGGGGGAGGCTGCGGAGTGTATCATCAAAACCAAATCAGAATGAAACCCAAAAGGTAGAGGAATAATCCATGTTGACTCAGTGATGTTTGAGAGATCCAACTCGGATCTAGAGTCCTGTTTTTTCAGATTGAGAAAAAAAATATTTAGACCCAGAACCCTCATGGGCTTTGGGTGTGAGCAACACTTGCATGAAGCTGGGGCAGTTGATCACATCCCACTCAAGTGGTGGGATTAAAGTGCTAGCTAGTCACACCAGTGTTTCTGGGTTTACACTCCTATCACTAAACATGCACAAATGCCTTTAAGCAGTTGAAATGTGACTTTCCATTTGCAATGCCTTTTTAGAAGGAAATGAGGTTGGCATGTGGGAGGCCAACCAACATATCCACCAAATGACAAAATATGATTAAAAGTCAGAAAACTACAGCAAGAAAGGTGAGGGCTGATCAAGTGCACTTCCTCTAGAGACACTTACTAGAACGTCTGATCATCGTGGCAACTCCTATAAAAAGTCTTACAAAGCATGGTCATTAAGTATGACTTCCATGGCACTCTGCTGACTAGAATGCCCCCAGTAAAGATGGCTACTCCAGTCTGGGCTTCCAGACCACAGTAGCAGAAAATTCACTCCACCTTGTATTGCTCAGTGTTCCTCACAGTGTTAGCAACAATTACTTTTCCTCAATATAGAAAGTCTTACAAAAATCTGCTAATGATAATGACAAGAGAGGAGAAATTTCTCATCGTATCGTTAATTAACTTCTCTTGGACAGCAGATGGACCTACATGTCAGTGAGACCATGGGCTAGCAGAGAGCTTCATACAACCAGCTCTATGTGCAGGGAAGGTCCCATACAGGACTAGGAAATGTCTGAAAAGAATTTCCCTGATCCTAAGCACCAAACAAATGAAATCAAAAGTTGCAAGTAATTTTTTCTTTTGTCATCCTTTTACTTTATATGTTATCAAGTCCTTCCAACTCCTTCAAACAGACCTGCTTTAGAGTATTTGCGACAGTTTCAGACCAGATGGAGTCATTCATTGACAGGCAATACTGTATGACAAGTGTCCAGTAATTAATAATTAACTTGGCATTTCATAATTTGTTACAAAAGTTATCATACACTAATTTACTGCAATTATGAATCCAACAGGCAATTCCAGATGTCTCATAGCTTGGCATCAGCTCATGTTCTCAATGTACTTATGGTGCAGTATTTTCACTTTAAAAAAGAGCTTCTGCAAAACTTCATAACCAAAATACACGGGGGAAAAAATAATCATAATTTCTCTTACACTCCAAGCTATCATAGTTCTTCAGTATCACTAGAGAGTGTAGATCTTCTCTTGTGGAAGCTGGTTAAAGTTTTGTGCCTTTCTGAAGGAAATATTGTCCCCACTTAGAGCCATGAAAATTTCTTTGCGTAACAGCAAGAGGTTCAAGTCTTGCTGTCTTTAAGGTAAAACAGGATTTCTGGTCCACTGCCTGCTAAGAGAAGTTACATAAGGAATAACCCTACTCAGGTACAAAGCTTTAGAGATAAAATGCACAGAATGCACAAAAGAGACCTTTTTCAGTACATTGAGCAACCCTGGCATCACAGCACAAACTCTTTTGTGAAGAGCAATAAGGAATCTGTCATATAACTACTATGTGACCCTCATAACTTTATTATGACACCACTTCATTAGCTGTTTTACAGATCAATGTTTGAACCCACATATGCACCCTCTACATGATCCCTCTTGAGCATGGAGGTGAATCCAAAGCATAAATACAAAGTTAGTACATTGCTACAAGCAAAGAAGCCATGGCCACCTTCCTGTAGCTCCATTTTGTCACAGCAGTGTAACTAAGGATGTTTCTGAGACATGGGGGTATTTCAAGTGCATCTGATGGCAGTTTCCACAGTATAGCACAACATGGTAGTACTGGGATGAATCCCAGGTTTGATCTCTTCAAAATGATTTTGCACCTGGTTAATTCAGAGCTCATGACAAATACTCAAAGGAACTGGCTGTCTGACTCACCTGCAGATGCAAAACCACTTGCACTAACCTGGGTGGACTTTGTTTTGGCTTAAGATCTTACAGTATCTATCAATAAAGTACCTGTGAATTTTTCAGACGTGAAGGAGAGCAACATCTAAAATTACACTTGCAGTTTTGTAGGACAGATTTCTGCATGTTTCACATCTGTATACACTAATTAGAGTTAGTTATGCCATTAATGAAAAAAAATGCCTAAAACCTCCATCTGCATGCACACATAATGGCAGAACTCTCCAGAAGAGCTTTGAAAGCACATGGCAGGTTTGGTTTAGGACATCAGGACATGGGCTTTACCCTTTCTAGAGTGGGAAAAGTCTCTGTTGTGCCACAACTCCAGGCTCCCCCAAAACAGCGGAGATGGAGAACCGAGTCTCCAGGCCACATCTGATAGCCCATTTTGCTGTTGAAAAATCATGAGCCTTTTGCAATATTCAGTGTTGCTTCTTAAAGGTTCAGATCCTCAAGTTAAATACTTCGATCTTATAATGTTCATTGGCGTTTTCAAAATCCCCAACAGTTCCAACCCATAAGGGGACCTTCTGAGAAAGCCCTATGAACTTGATCCAAGGTTTCACAAAGACTGAGAAGCTGAATGAGCTCAAGCTGTGTGACTTCCCTCTTACATCCTAGGCTCCTGGGAAGGGAGGGCTCCTTCCCCACTCTGCTGTGGGCTGCACAGAAACACTCACTGCTACAGAGCAAATTCTTCTTTTCCCCAGGAACTCTGTGAGCAGGAGCATCCTTTCCAGCTGCTCCCCGCCTGCTTCCACCCTTACTTTGATGCTTTCAGTAAAAGGAGCTCTCCAAGACAGAAATGTCTTCCCCCACCCCCCCACCATGTCTTGTTTGTAGACCTGGAAGAGTTTTTTTTAAAAAATAAGCCTCACTTTCAGTGTATTCTGCTAGCTCAGATGAGCTCTGCAGTCTTTAGATTCCAGCTTTTTCTTAGCCTCCAGGCAAATTAGAAATACATGCACATTTTAGGAGACAGGAAATCTCAGAGGGACACCTAAGGGGAACTGGAACACTTTCACAGCTAAATCATACCAAGGGATGTTACCTTTATTCAAATAACCTTTACATAAGTGATCATTTGTACTGCCTGTGAGATGTCAAAGCAGTCAAGATAATCAACAAAATGTCAATTCTTCTGCTTTCACCAGACTTTGCTACAGATCCCAACAGAATCCTCTGCCCTTCCAGCAGTAGAGTGTTAATACCTCAGGAATAAGGAGTGAAGGTGAGGGGTAGTCAACATCCTGGGCAAAGCACCTACATTGATCTCCAGTCTGCTCCCATTCATATTTGTCTCAGTGGGATTAGATCCAGAGCAGCCTCCCCAGAGCCTTTTGTTTGAACCATGCCAGAACTTATCCACCATTTCTCAGGCTGCTCTTCCCTTTTACTTGAAGTTGTTTCTTGCCTGGTAACTGATATCTCAGTCATGGCAGATTAATGTCACCTGGCTATATTCTTAGCAAAAGGAGGGGGAAAAAGTGTGTTTCTTCCTTCATAAAGACCACAACAGAAGTGACCAAGATGAAGCTGTACTATCTGTCCATTTGTTCTGTACTCTGTCATTCAGGAGCTGCATTTTCTCTGTCCAGTGTGGTGAAAGGTACTGGATAACACAGTTATAAGCACAATCAAGCCTATAAAAGGGACAGCAAGTGATAAATAATATATTTTTGTCAGAACTGCTGAGTCTCATTACAAGTTCAGCAGCTAAATGTCATCTCGACCACAATCATGCCAGAAGTGGGGAATAATTTCAACCCTCTTGGGGTTAGATGTATGGAGCTGCTGTGCAAGCATTGAGCCCACCACTCTCTTACCCTCAGTCATTCGAAAGGTTACGAGGCTGCTATTACTGTGAGGCCTGCAAAACGCAAAATGGAAGCCATTTCAATTTGATTTTTGGCAAAGATTTTGTTATAAATCTATGACAAGCCATCCCTGGAGGATGTTTTTATCCTCACCTTCTCTTCAACCCCCCTACAAGACTTATTGTATTTTATATCACCAAAGATATATGAAACCACTCTGATTCTCCCACACTATTAGTGTCAGTGTATATAAAAGTATGTGTGGTCACAAGAGAAACAGGGCAAGGGGGCCTCCATTAGCCCCACAGGCTGGTTCAGAAGTGACAGCTGAAAGACCCACAGTGACAAACTAAACAAAAAAGCCCTTTATTAACACCCTAGAACAGCCAAAAGACCTGCAGAAAGTAGATCCATTCAAACTTCCACTACAGGTTTTCATAACCAAATGTGACAACAGAAACAAAGATACCTCTTTCATATTTTCTCTTCTTCAAGAAAATAAAGCTGGAAATAGTTATTTCCTTATGTTGATTCTCTTCTTGTTTCTAAGGAAGAAACAACTTGAGAAGGCACATACTTTCCATGAAATAACCAAACCTTTTCTCACTGGCTCTGTCCCATTTCTGGCCTTCTGATCTATGCTAATTGCTGAACTTTGGAGTATGCACTTGAAATTTTCTGTGAGCAATGCAATTCTCTTCAAATAAAAATAGATGCCTGAAATTCTTCTCTAACTGAAATAGAGAGAGTGATATTTAATGTAAGTGTTTAATCATTATTAATTGCTTTGGTATTCACTGAAATTTGAATGTATAGCAATTTCTGAGAATACTCTAATTGACTAGATATACCAGATAAGAGTAAAAAAACCATAAATTCCTTCTAGGAATATTATTTAATCCAGAGTTATATACTGGTGCTGTCTAACAATTCCTATTATTTGTCATGGTATCCAAGAAATAACCCATGTATTTTACCCTAAAACAAGATGTTGAAAATCTGAAGCCTACAAAATTTTCAAAGGAAAATTTACCCAAATAACTTAAATCCAGATTTTTTAAAATATATTGGCCACAATAAGGTTCATAATACGGTTGTATTTTATGCTCTAGCCCAGGTAGGCTGGCATCAAGTGACAGGGCAGATTGCACACAATCTGACAGAGGTGCCCTTGCAAAAAAGAGGCCACCACAGCAGTTTTTCTTGTTAGTTAAGGGAAAAATGTGAACAATCCTGACAGCATAGGAGCATTTTCAGCTGTGACTCTTCCTCTGTTAGGTCAGGATTCAACCTGTCTGGTGCAAATTCCTCCTCTTCTCTCCAAAAAACCTTGTTAAGACTTAAACTTCTATACAGCATCAGAAATACTGTGAGAGGAACTGTCAGATCTAGAGAACAGAGCAGTTATAGCCACTCAGGGTGATACACAGCCATTTGTTTACAAGTGCATGCACACAGATGCCATACAACTTAGCTTCAGAAGCCTAAAATGTTATTACTTCTTCCTCTGCTCTTGTAACTAACCATTTCTTCAAATTTCCTACTCATCACATATACCATTGTCCATGTTTCAGCCATGAATTGCTTAGCTGAACAGGGTCAAAAAACTTTCCAGTATTAGACACCAAAGTTGGCTATTGAGCCAGTCAATGATGGTACTGCAATTTCTACTCAGTTTTAATTGCTGACAATGGCAGTCTGATGATGGGTAACAAAAAGAAAAGGTAAAAAGATGCTGGGGAAAGGGAACAAAGATAGTTGTTCTACTGGAAAAACCTATCTTGGTGATTGAATGAGCAATTAACTTCCTTTTTAAAGTTCTATTGCTGAGAAAAGCAGGTTTTTACAAACTATAACTGTATGACTCCAAAACAATGGATGCTAAGAAATCACGAGTTAAAAATGCTTCTGAGATAATAGATTTATATGACCATTTCTATTCCCACTTCAGCAGGTAAGAATACAGCTGAAGACCCTTTGTCATACTTGTGCTACCCACCCTGTAACCCTTACAACACACCAAATATGATGTCACAATAATGCATTTTTCTGTCATAATAATAATTGTTCCTTAGCTCTCATGCTCTACATTTGGAGTTGAGAAAGCTTAAAGATCTAGCCTTTTACATATGAAATTCGTTATTTTAATGCAACAAAACAATAGTTATGATGCACTTAATCACATATAAAGATTACTCACAACCAGACAGATATTCAAACAAAGTTTATATATTCTTCTGCAAAATATAGAAATGTTCTGCTGTGTTGGCTTAGAGCAGCTGAAGGAACAAGCATAATGACATTTTCAAGAAATCTGGCTTATTTGTAGAAGCAAGGCAAAAGCCAATGGGAGATATGAATTCTCTTTCTCAAATTAGAGAAAATATTCAAAAATAAATGCCTTGAACTTTCTACTTCTCCATTTGCTCACAGAATTCCTGGTGGAATTAAAGTCCTGCTACCAGACTGCAAAAGATCGATATTGGAGGTGGTAGGAATTGTTCTGGTAAGATAGCTTTGTCACAAATATGTCAACTGCTCAAAACCAAAAGTCTGCAAAAAAATTAGATGTGCTTCAATAAAGATGACTACGCTGGGGGAAGTAAAAAAAATAAAGAAATTCAGAACTAATACTTGCATTCTAGCCTTTTTCTCTCAGATTAGTAGCCAAAATTATCTGTCTTGGGTCATTCTGGGGTGAAAAAGCCCAGAACCAGAACTGCAAAGGAAAATAGGCTGCAACCCCCATTATTTTACATTATATGCCTTGTGCTCTTAAACCTCAGACAAGAAATAAGCTTCTCTTTCATACCTTCATTGGCATAACATTTATGTCTGTCCTGAATGAGAGACAGTCTATTTGATTTTTCTCATGTCTCCAGCTGGGAAACAGTGAACATATTTGGGTTCATCCCCATGTGGAACAAGCAATCAAGAAAAGTCTTCCCAAGAGGCTGAAAAACATTTCCTATCTGAACCTATTTAATATTTCTAGCAATTGCAGAGACACTTTCAGAGTATTAAGAAGGTGTTAAAAAATTTCCTTTCACAGCTAGGTGGAAAAAAGCTTGACAGCAAGATAGCTACTTTCACAATTAAAAACATCAGCAAAAACAGCTAAAAGTGTTTCAAATTCAGGTCCACCAAGTGTTAAGCTGCATCTCTGATAGCCAACAGCTTGCTATCTACCTCCTGACATATTGATATAGACACAGTGAAATATGAGATTTTAAGGCATTACATGCAATTTTTTCAAGTCACCAAGTTAATTCTCTTTTAAAACTGTAACTTTCCACAGTGGTGATGGCAGCAGTCATATGGTCTTCACAGACATCAACAACATCCGGACAGTAATAACTGAGGCAACTATTGGAAATGCAATTGTAAACCAACAAACATCTGAATCATAGAATAGTTTGGGTTAGAAGGGACCTTAAAGATCCTTGAGTTCCAACCCCCCCTGCCATATGCAGAGACACCTCCCACTACATCAGCCTGCTCAGTGCCTTGTCCAGACTGACCTTAAACANGGCTGAAAAACATTTCCTATCTGAACCTATTTAATATTTCTAGCAATTGCAGAGACACTTTCAGAGTATTAAGAAGGTGTTAAAAAATTTCCTTTCACAGCTAGGTGGAAAAAAGCTTGACAGCAAGATAGCTACTTTCACAATTAAAAACATCAGCAAAAACAGCTAAAAGTGTTTCAAATTCAGGTCCACCAAGTGTTAAGCTGCATCTCTGATAGCCAACAGCTTGCTATCTACCTCCTGACATATTGATATAGACACAGTGAAATATGAGATTTTAAGGCATTACATGCAATTTTTTCAAGTCACCAAGTTAATTCTCTTTTAAAACTGTAACTTTCCACAGTGGTGATGGCAGCAGTCATATGGTCTTCACAGACATCAACAACATCTGGACAGTAATAACTGAGGCAACTATTGGAAATGCAATTGTAAACCAACAAACATCTGAATCATAGAATAGTTTGGGTTAGAAGGGACCTTAAAGATCCTTGAGTTCCAACCCCCCCTGCCATATGCAGAGACACCTCCCACTACATCAGCCTGCTCAGTGCCTTGTCCAGACTGACCTTAAACACCTCCAGAGAGGGGGCATCCAGGCTTTGAGAAAAAAAACAGCAGGGGAAGAAACCAAGGAAATATTTAAGAAAAAAAAAATACATAAATAGCAATAGATGTATTAAAAAAATGACAAACATGGTGAAACAATGTATAGGACAAAAATCTTTACAGACTTGGACTGACAGAAAAGGGATGTGGAAAAGTAAATATCCTTACCTATCAGAGGGTTTGACTATCAGAGACATGAACATCTGCAGGTCATTTTTTGGTGTCTAAACATGAACCTCTAATACCAGAGGAAAAAAATAAGGTTGGAGACTTTTGTACTGGTTTGGTTTGTATTTTACATATTCTTGTAGTCAAAGCTAACAAACTAATTGATCAGGATGTAAAGGAGGTAGGAGAAGGAAATGGACACATGGAGTCTGGCTTCCAATATGCTGTGTAGCATTTAGCACTAGATGCATTACTGTCTTGTAGGGATTCACTGTCTCACTGTTCTTTTAAGAGCCATTAATAAAAAGCACTAGAGAAGAGCAGAGTGCAGTCACTGGAGCAGAACAACCAAAAGCAATTAATGGACACCAAGAGCATGAGCCTTACAAAGCAGAAAATTTTTGTCTCAACATCATTGTCACAAGTTTGGGTTGAATGACTGGATTGTGTATAAGTGTACCCTTTCATTTAGAACCAAGAGGTCACTATTTTGCTCTTCGCCTGAGTGGATTATTCCAGTGATTAATTACTCTACCTTGTTAAACAAAAGGGTATTGTTTCTAATCTGAGTTTATCTAGCTCTGGTTCAGTGTTTTTACCTTTTCAGATAAAGAGCAATGCACAACCAGCTACCTCTTCTTCGTGGACAAGAATATTTTTTGATCTTATTCTTGATAAACAGTATTTGAAAATTAGTGTACTGAGTTTGAGTCTTTTGCTCTTGTGTTTTCTGAAACTAAACTCTTTCTAGAAACTTCCTCCAGAGTCCTTTTTGTGGTTTGCAGTATCATTTGTGATGAGAAAAGAATGGGAACGAATGGTGAAGTAAGACTTTGGTCACTGCCACTGATACAGCATCAGCTTCTTTTTATCTGCTGTGATTCCTGTATCATTTTCAGAACTGACTCACACTCTCACCTGAGTCTAGAAATAAGTCTTTGGACAGGAATTAATAATGTCAAAAGTATGTTTTTCAGGTAAGCATAATGTACATAATCTATCCTATCATGATTTTTGTGCCTACCTGATGATTCAAAAATAATTAAGGAATCAAAAATAATTAGCAAGACAACTGAATAAGCCAAGAAGAGATATCTAATTCCTGCTAGATAATTATTTTCCCACTGACAGCAGTGAGACCTGCTAGGTCACACAGGTAACATCACTCTCACTTTCTGAAGTTTATTTTCCAAGTTTAAAATTGCATTTCTAGAAATTATGAGAATTGGTCAGAACAGACATGTTAATGTGTATATAGCATTATTTCAGCATGCAATTACCACTAATTATTTAATATGTCCTCATTACAAGTTACACTTGGAAGCACGATGACTAAGCCTTCAGAAATACAAACTAATTATGTATCATGCATATTGCATGCAAGATGTTTTTCTGGAGCTTTCTTGCTTCAAAAAAACCACGTGATACAAGACTTGGGTTTTCTTTATCTGCTTGGTATCTTTAAGAGATGAAATTATGTGAAGGAAAAAATATAAACATATTCAAGGACAAGAGATTTAGAGAAGGCAAATTCTGTGCTCAGTCTGTTATGTGGGCAGGAACTAAGTCTTCAATCTATGGTATCTATGAACTCCTCTTTATCAGCACCCGCTAGTTCTCAGACAACTGAAATATAGACTTTTTATACAAAGACACAGTATTCTGAGGCTTGTTATGAAAAAAAACACTATGAAATTAGCTGGTTTGTACCCAGAATGACAATTTGTTTTCAGGGGAGGAAATTTAAGATATTTCATATTTTCACTACTATTAGTCAATTGCATTTATGCTTTTATATCACAGTGAGTCAGTTTGCTTGTATTTGCTCCCCTGGTTACAGAAAAGGCCCCTGTTTAAATAGTCTGCCATGCAAAGGCATTAGGGGCATAGGCTTAACGTGCATGAAGTGCCCTTCCCACATTGAGATGCCAGGTTAATTCACATGCTCTTGCATCACATGCCTAATGGGAAAATACTGACAGCTCCAAAACTGAAACCCAAGAGCTATTTAACAGTGCACATCAATACTAAACCATACTCCAAGCCATGAAGAAGAGAATGCTTTATCCAAATGCATTACCAGGAATTTCTAGACAGCATGACACATGCCTACTGCATTTTATAGCACACCTACACCTTCAAAACTGTAGGGCTACCAGTAGCCTAGACCTAAGGCCTTGTCTTTTAGTTACACTAAAGCAAGCTGCCATAAATGCATCAAGCCACATCAATTGCTTAGTGCTGCTTTAATGTACATCTAGTATGTTCTGTAGGTCTGCAACAATTCAGTTTCCTAGTGAAGGAAGACATTATCTGGTGCTTCAGAACACCAAAATCCAACATAGAAGGCTTGAAAAAATTTTTTTCTCTCCTGATGAAATGCATCTACTGAAAGATTAAACAGCAGAGCTCTGCTTCACCTTGCCCTCTGTTTATTATGGGACAGTCTGTTCAGTGACCAAGCCACCAGTAAGCTCCACAATTCCTCCTCACGGAGGAGTTAGTACTAACACTACTGTACCAAAAAAAACCCAAAAAACCCTGTAAACCTCATCTGGCTTTTACTAGATCAACTACTTATAGGAGAAAATTGTATCACTGAAGTGGGAATCTAACTCAAATCCTGAGAGAAATCTATTGTGAATATATTGATAATGTTATAAAGTCATAATTCTTTCCTGGGTATTTCACTGAAACTGTAGTTTTAAAAATACTTTTGCAGGTCTTTAAAGAAAATCCAAGAAAATAATCCTCCAACCTTACTACATACATAGACTTACATTAAAAAAAAACCCACACATTTTTAGTTAAGAAACAAAATGTGGGGCCTTTCAACTGCACTGAAAACCAGTTTGCCTTCTGTATCTGCAAAATCAAACACAGGTGCATTTGGGAGTATTTGTACTGCCAGGAATGTTTGACTGGCACCTTCAAATAAATTGTTCATGGTCCAAGTACGCAGGTATAAAGTTTAAGCTATTGAATTCTAAGTGGAAGAAGCGAGAAAAGCTTGACACCTGCTATGTCATGATTTTAAAAGGGTCTCTGAACTTAAAGTCTGCACTAGGAATAGCATTTTCTTATCAGTCAGGATGCTGGCTTCTATGTCACTCAAACATACACGAAAATATCCTATACCCTCAGGTGTCTGTGTGTTTTGGTACCTAAAGCAGAAGTTACGTCTTGGACTTAAACTCCTTTATAAAGTGTTAGTGAAGGATTTGATCACTATCAAGCAACTTTCAATATTAAACAAAAGTGATTATCAGCAGAGAGTTCTTAGTAAAAGAAATTTAATGGACTATGAGTGTGAGATCAATACAGTACTTGATTATGTGCTTAAATTAAAACAGGTAGTCGATCATCTGGTTTTTTGAACTGATGTCTACATATCCATCAGTGTTCTGCATTTCTACCCAGATCTTGCAAAACATTTTCCCATAGCAAGCAACAGACCTGGAAATACTGAGTAAGGAAAGGCCAGAGACCTATCATAAAGGAAGATGGGGCAGACAGGAGCTAATATCTCATTTTAGCTCTGCAGGCCAACAGCACTGCAACATCCCCTTGGAGGCAGCATGAGCAGGAGAGGCAGAGACTCAGCCTGCAGGAGTCTGAACTACCTTCTCCTTTCACTGGGGTGGTCAATTAGATGTCCCATTGCTACAGTAGGGTAGCAAACACTGACCACTTACCACAGGTACTCTGAATAACCTCTGTGAAAATAAAAGGAAGTCTCCAGGGTTGTCAGGTTGACATCTTTCATGAGAACAATAAAAGTCACACAAAGAAAATGAAGGGAAGACTCACCAACCTGGTCCAGCACAAGCTACATTTACTCCCATTTCCAAAGCAATTGAAAAGCTACTTGTCAAGCACAGAACTAAGCCTAACTAATTTATTCTGGTAGTGTCTTCAGACTGCCAAATGCATTTTAAAAAAAAATTTTATAAATGCATCCTGATAGCACAACATACCAGTGTGATCCAACTGGGCAATGAAAGAAGTGGCTGCTATCTCCCTTTCAAGCAAGAATGGTGCAAGAAAAGAATATTTCTCTTTCAGCACAAAAGCAAAGCTGTAGTTGACAACTGCATTTTCCTATCAGTTTCAGCCCTAATAGGCCAGTAGTATCACTATCACACTAGGCTTCAGCTTGTTCTATCAAAAAAAATTAGATCAGACAGGCACCACTCTAGGGCAGTTGGTACAATTTACCTTGACTTAATAGGGTCTTTCTGTGGGAGCATGGTGAGGAGTATAAACAGTACCACAGATATTTTCACACCTTTCTCTGATGGTTCATAATATAAATTACTTTCCTGATATTAGTCATAGAGATCTTTATCTTGCACTGTACAGTCAATTAGTCTTTAATACAATATCCCAGTCTTCATTCTATTGGCAGGTTGGGTTTTTTTTTTAAGTTCATCAGCTTCAAATATGGGCAATGGCAAAGATTTTTCCCAGCTTTTTTCTCCCCACTTTGTTTTTGTCACAATTTGGAGCTACACTGCTGTGTATTGCTTCCACTGCACTCTCAACAGAAAGACAGTAGAGCTCTCCTGGCAGCAGACAGTCTGAGCACCTTCTTTTCTGGATAAAGTAGGTATTTAACACAACTTAAATTGCTAAAGGCACTGTTGTTTTACAGAATATCATGGCTTCTGGTAATTTCATGTGCATTTTAATATCAGTTGAAGGATGTCCTTGCTAGGGCAGGCATTCACTTTTCAGGGTGCCTGAAATAAGTGATTGACTAAGGCATCCAGGATCCTCATCATTTGCATAGTGTTTTGAGGACCACTGTCTGGAAAATGGCTCTACATTGAGCACCAAGTCTGACTGAGTAAAAAATTCTGGCATGTAACAGTTTGAGTTGTAAGTATTCTCCCTAATTAACAGAGGAAGCCACAAATTGATAGAACACAAGTAGCTGGATCTGCATATTTCTACCAAACTGACACCCATGTTACAGACAATTATATTAAATATTCATACCAAGTTAACATTTCTGAATTGATAGCTTTTAATGGGAAACAAATATATTCCAAATTTGTAAAATGTGCCTATTATCTCTGATTAATTTGTCCCATCTGTTTTGCTTAGAAGATTATCTTTCTGTAAACATGGACTTCCTTGTGCAATTATTGTTGCTGGCACAAACAAAAGGAAGAATTTCACCAAGTGAAATTTTCACACCCCTTGCACAGGAGTAACTGATCATACAATTATACAACAAAAACTCAGACTTACAGGTTCTGCATGGCAATTAAATTGGCAGCTACTGTGTCCTAAGCACAGTGTCTGAGATAATTAATGTAATATTCAGAACAGCAAACTGTAGCTTGAGTCCTAAAGTGGAAGCTCTTCTGATTTATCTATCACTGAGAAAGGAGAAAAAAACCCCACTCCTGTTCATAATAGGAATATTGTGACATGAGACTCCGAGTTGTCCAACATAAGCAAGGCAATAAGAACACAACAGCTAAATTCTTAAAGAAAGAGTGTTTTCAGATGTAAGAGAACAGTCCTTGACTTTTTCAACCAGATGTAGAACTAAGATTCAACAACAAATACGAATAGAAATAAAAATGTACATATAAAACAAGGATAGCTCTACTCTCAGAAATAAAAAACATGGAAGAAGGAAAAATCTCTGTGAGATTCTGCTATCAATGCAGGCCGTTTCAGAATACAAGGGGATACTGTCAGCTCATAATTTAGACAACAAAAATAGCTTCTTTTGTTGCCTGCTCCTGTTTCTGTGCATGTGAACTTCTGAGTGCACGTGCACAAAGTTGCATGCATGGCTTTCAGTTCTTTGCTACATCTTCCTTTCTTTGCCTGGAAGATGAACACAAACAAGGGAAGACTGACTAATGCACCTCATGCTGAAAGTTTCTCTCCAGGGGGAAATGCCTTTGCCCACACAGCACAGCATTAGAAATGGTGAGGCTCCACATGGGAGCACAGGGCTTCCCACACGCAACAGCCTGCAGGATCAGAGGAATTAATGATGCAAAATGTTGCCTAAAGCAGACGCTTGACTAAAGAGCAAAAAAACCATAAAAACTCAAGGAGCAACTTGTAATGGCAAAGTCGAAAACATATTTTATCTTTATCCTGTCCTTCTCCCACAAATATTCAATAAGAGAAAAATCCCTTTTATTTGTTTGCTTGATCTCCAGTTGGTTATTCTTGAAGAGCTGTCAGTTTTCCCTTTTCCCCATGGCTACATCAATTCCTGCCTGGTGTGCACAAGGCAGAAGGGAAACAATTTTACTTTCAGAGACAGATTTTTGTCCCTGTTAGAAATTTTGCAACTAAGGAATTATGTAGGAAAAAGGTAAATCCAGGTCACCCTCACTCTGGTGATTCCCAGCTGCTACAATAGCCCCTGGAATTGACAGTACTCAGCCTTGAAATTTCTACAGCTGGAAGCAATGTCATTTAACATACAGTTAGTAACATATAAATTAATACAGCATAAATTCTGCTACGTTGCTGCTCACTGCAGTAGCTCTTTCTTTCGAAAAGTAACTGTGCTGATCAATAACTAGAAAATCTGTTAGACTCTGAGAAAATTGTTTGCCTTGTGAAAACTGGTTCTCTCCTGTAAACGTTTGCTTTTAAATAGCATGGACTGCAGCATGTCTAGATTGAGCAAGCCAGCAGAAATCACTCACCCTACTTTGATTGAGAGAAGCAGGAATGACTGCCCCTTTCAAGTCAGTTTCAAACTTGACCCCTCTCCCACCCATCTTGTGGTCAATGCTGAGGGACTGCTGGATCAGGATCATTAAGCAGCACAAAATGGACAAGTCCGAAAGCGAAGCAGAGGGATGTTCAATGGGAGGCAGAACTAAACAGATTTATACCCACTAAGTGAAAGAAAAATGACTCCTGAATGAGCTGGCACAGCTGTGAAACCAGTCTGACACAAGCAAGGATGAGGCATGGGAATCTCAGAGAAGAGCCTTTTTGCTATCCAGCTCTAAAAGAAATTACTATAGATAAAAGCAAGTTCCTGGCAGGGCAGGCAAACTGTCAGGGCTCCAATCTTAAACAGCAATCTGAGCCCTGTGGGACTCCTAGGTCACTGACGGACCTACCATCACAGCAGTGCTACTGACTGAAAATATGCCAGCAGAATAGGAGGGGGAGAGACTGTCCCTCCCAAATACATTGATGCTGTCCAGAATGAGTGACATTAAAGAAAGGACTCTACATGAAAATCACTACTCCCAATGCAGGTGGTGGGAGGATGCAATATAGTTCGGGTTGATAAGAGAAAGATCCCACTTTACAAATCATAAGTAAAACTCTCAGGCATTTAAATTTTTAATTGAATCTGCCTTCAGTGTGTGATACCTGATAAAGATCAGTGTTTGGTAGTTAACTTCTCGGATCAGAACAACTGCTGTATAAGCTCCCAAACACAATTCTGTAAGGCTTAAAACCAAATTATGTTTTTGCCCCAAGCACAAACTAATACTTTTCTAATAAAAGACAAAATTGTCATTTATTGCACTGGGGAAGGGGGCATCTACTTGGCCTAGCGTTATGCATTGGTTCATCCCAAAACAAAAGAAGAAGATGGAGAAATGATCAAGGTTAAAGCGAAGAGTTAGAGGAAGACTGAAGAAAATGCACCATCCTTCATTCCTCTAAAAGAAACCTTTGAACTGTGTGTCTCATGAGCCATGACAGGGAGCAAAAACTGAGGAGACAGAGCAGAGCAAGAAGCAGGACACTGAAGCATGGAAAGATGTATGCTTAGTATTACTTAGAGAGACAGGAGAAAATAACGGGTAGGTGAACAAGTGAGGTTAAAAGAAGCATCAAGAAGATGTGGTTATAGCTGAAGTGGTAGCAGATGGCCATGCTGCAAGAAGGGAGAATAACAACTCTACTTGTGAAAACATATGGACCAATAATGTAAGTTTCAAAAAAAAAGTCATCACAAGTAAAACTTCTTTGGATGTGGATGGCTGGAGACAGATCTATCAAACTTTAACTCAACAGGGAAATGGTTAAAGGCCTTGTGTAACAAATACCACAACATCTTGAGCTGAAACACAAAGCTAAAACACAAGGCTCCTGCTTTCCTGCTAAACATTTATCTGACCTCAGGCAAACCCCACAGAGCATTAAGGCAAGAAACAGAAACACAAGCCATCACCCATCCCTCCCCCTGCCTAACCTTCTCCTCCCACCATGGCCCCTTGGAAAATGCAACTCACCAGTGATGCCCTGTAGCAGAGACACCAGAAGGAGCATCCCTCAGACCCCACAGAGGGGGCAAATAGTGACTGCTGCCCTTCCCTGCTGGTGTTAAATAGGAGAGTGGCTGTGGGGCTGACTGGGAACAGCTGGGGAGGGGAGGAGTCTCCAGTGGAGCACAGGGGTGTAGAATTTGGGGGAAAATGGGCTGGAGAAGGGTTGGTGTGGGGCAGAGGCAGGATATGAAGGAAAAGAGGGGTATGTGGAACCTGCCTAGAGACAAACTGAGGGGAAAAATGGAAGGACTTGAGTGTTCACCATGAGGGTGGTGAGACACTGGAACAGTGTTCCCAGAGAGATGGTGGAGGCCCCATCCCTGGGGACATCCAAGGCCAGATTTGCTGAGGCTCTGAGCAACCTGATCCAGTGCAGGATGTCCCTGCCCATGGCAGGGGGGTTGGAACTACATGATGTTCACGGTCCCTTCCAACCCAAACCATTCTGTGGTTCCTTTGCTGTCTACACAGTTCTTTGGATGGAGGCCTAGTGCAAAGTACAGACAAGCTGAGGCACACATGGGTGCACTGTGAACACCAGGGGTAACCCAGATAGCATTAATAAGTACAAATACATGAGCTTTCCTTGATCTAGCATTAAGCAATTTCAGATCCATCTGTTCCACTTTGGATAGCAGCCTGGATGTTTCGTGTTAACTCTGCATGCTTCTAAATTGCCAACAGTTCCATCTTCTATTAAATAATCCTCATAATTCAACAACTGTCTGGACAGAACAAAGGCTATATTCTCCCCACTAATTTCAAAATTACTTGATCCTATGCCCCTGAATTCTATTTGAGAGTATCTTTCTGTGCCCAAATTAGCAGAGAAACACATGTTACAAAATAGGAATGTGCTTTAAGCAAACAAGTAAAATTTTATCCTTTTCTTACACATAGACCATCTCATGACCTTCAATGGCCTTTCCTAAGCAATGTAAATTTGAGGCTATAAAGGACAAATCTTGTTTGCAATAAAGAAATAGGAGGTAGAGAATTGAATTAAGGAGATGGAACTTGATTCAGTGAATTAGTGGGAAAATAACACTATCTAGTCTCCCTTTATGGTTTAGTTTGAGCCTGTAGAGACATCTCCATTTCATTTCCCCTCATTAGAGAGTTTCCTCATTCTCAGTTTCTCTCATTAAAGACATAAAGTTTAAAAGGTGGCAACTGACTGGAAGAAACTGTGTTTGTACAGTGAATTGAAATGTAATGGCCTCAAGTTTTGCCCTCAATTACATTCACATGAAGAAACTTGTAAGTTTAGTACTAATTGCAAGTACAGATGGTATCAGAGTTATTTATCTGCAGCTCCTGGGATTTATTGAAAGAATGAAGGTAAAGTGGCAGGCTGAAGTGACCGCTCTTGGTTTACTCATGTGTGCTATCACTGATCACTGGCAGAAATAAGCTTGAATTTTGTTCTGCTGATTGAAGTCATCCTAGCACTGAGCTAAAAACAAAGCAGCAGAAGTTTCCAAAATTCATCCACATGCTACTATAAAATGATGTTGAAGTCAGTAACAGTGAGTGAAAGAGTAGAAGTCTGTCTGATGTTTTTTGGCTATGTCTGTAAAAAAAAAATCTTTCTTTCTTGAAAAGAGATGAAAATGATTATTTGGGAACCTTTTGCTCTCAACTAGAAGCCCATTATAAATTATGCAAATTGCCCTATCGTCCCATCTTCCACTCCAGCAGTGCAACCAGGGATTTGATTCCTCTCTCTTTTCTGTTTCTTTACCATGTAATCATCAATAATAAGACACCTGCCATTTAAGTTTATACCTGACTAGTGAATCTGTCATTCTCTAAAAAAAGTCTGCATAGTCACTTGTCATCTAGATGGAGTAGATTTACATACACATCTTTGAAAAAATTCCTCTGAACTCACAAAGCGAACACACAGTTTTTTGCTGAAAACACCTCAGAAGCCTGCAGGCTCCCAGGAATACTTGTTGGCATACTCCTCTATGGGAAAAAAAAAATAAAGGAAGTAATAGATGTTTTTCAGATCAAACGAAAGCTTGAAAATACTTACTCTCCTAAAATATTAATCAACAAGACAACAGGAGAGGTACCATCATGTGTTTCTAGCTGAGTCAGGCAAATTAAAAAGGAGATGAAGGTGCTTGGAGAATTGCATTCAAGGACTGGAAAGCTACAGCTTATTCTGGAGACACTAGGTCCTCCAATTTCCCTCAGTTATAACAAGAAATATATTTTCATCTGCAGTATTTCCATGTGTTTTAAGCAAACATTATTCCCAAATATAAGAAGTAAAATGAAATAATTTTAAAGTTGATTTCTAGAAACTCTCTTAATGATCAGTGTATAAAAATATCCTCCACTAACTCAAATAATTACTAAAAATGTAAGATTAAGAAAGTCTTTAGTCAAAGTCTATATTGTTCTGTCTTTTGCCCCCAAAATATTATTCAGAGAAATATTTACTTTTGCTGTTAATGAATAACTTTGTGCTATTTCCAGTTAAGTATTAGGTACTGTCTAGTTCTTCCAATTTTTATTTAGGTCTCAGACTGGCACCTACATCTGCAATGCATCATAAATTTTCAAGATCAGCCATTGTCATCTTTGAATAACACTGATACAAAAAATAAACCCCATCTTTAAAAATTAAAAAAAAGACATGTCTGAAGCCCCTTCCAAACCGTCATAGTTGATTTTAAAACCCCAAGTATCATAGCTCATCTCCTGTATGAACTGAAGGACTGTCATTTAAGAGCAAAAGGCACATGCCTGACTGACAAATAGATTACTCTTTCTTACCTTCTCAATTTATGGAATTACTTTGGAAGTGGGGGGAAAGGGTGAGACTTTTTATTGTCATCAGTAAAGGGTTTTCCTGGTGTATTAAATTTTGCATATTTTACTCTCGGATTCCTGTTCATTCATGCTACCAACTTGTAAATTGGGGATTGCATATGTGCACAAATTGATGTTCTTACTTCCATTTCTCAATGGCCCTTAAACACATACTACTTGGAATTATATTTTGCCCCTTTTTCCTTCCCCTGCTTATTCCCTTTATGAAGAAAGAATAATAGTAAACTGTGATCTTTGGTCACTAATTTTTTATTAAAGCAAACTGGAATTCTCTTGTCTTCAAGCCATAACAGAAGAAAAACTCTTTGAAAAGTTCATACACAAAGAAAAAAATGCTTGTTTGTGCCTGGAAGTTTGTCTCCTTTTCCCAGTTACATTTGTTGGCCTAGTGAATTCCATATTTCACTGTTAGCACAGCACCCCAAAAGGGGCTTGTTTGAAAGAACAACTTGTGTTTAAGCTAGTGAATGCATTATCAATTGCTCTCTGAACAAACCAATGCATGGGTTTTATATCTTCTGTAACACTTGAGAAATAGAGCTCCAAGCAGCAGATTTCAGGCTGGAGAAGGGACTGCTCAGTCCCCAGGGTCCCAGTGCACCAGCTCAGCTGTTTCCATAGCTACCTGGGCTGCATTGTGGCTGTCACAGACTCTGTCCTGGGAAATACCATCCACGTTTGGACACCTCTGAGCACCCTCTGGGTACAGTCACCCCTAAGAGCACAAGAGCACTCCCTCACATCAGGTCTGGCATTGCACCTACTGGTCTGCTCTTGTCTTCTTCCTCCACCCCTGGAAAGAGACACTACTGAAGCTCATGCACTGCATATCTGAGCCTTGTGTCTACTGGTAAATAATGGCCAGAGTTTACAATAATGTCCCAAAAGGGAAAAGAATGACGCATTGAATTCAGTGTCCCTTTTGGCCTCTTCATGACAGAGGTGGACAAAAGCACAGAGAGTTATTTAACCCTGAGCAGACTGTAACTTCTACAAAAACTACTGACACAAAATTAACATCACTAAATAAATAACATCTTTTTGTTTATCAGCAAACTGCTCCTCCTTGTTTCTGAACCATGCAAAATTTATTTTGTGGTATTATTGGCAGTTGCCACTGCTGTTCAAGCAGCAGCATAGCTGAGGGGCTTCTGGGGGGCTTGTTTGTTTCATGAGACAACGTGGTAACCAATTCAGTATTTCTCAGAAGCACACAGCCTGGTTTTCAGACTTGAGAAAGAGGATACAAATGCCAGACAGATTACACAAGGTTGTATATCACCTAAATTGTGAATACAGTGTCATATGTACAGGCTATGCCAGCTGCTGACTTGTTTTCACTGTTCACTACACATTTGGTCTGAAGAAGACAGTCTCATTACTTTATGTTTACAAGCCTGTTTTGTAGCAGGTTGAAGCCAAGGACATAAAAAATAAAAATATAGTACCTTACTTTGATTTGGACATACTGAAGATTGCTTTAAAGAAAAGCTCCTTCTGAGTGTATAGAAATGCAGATTGAACATGCTTTTTCTTTGTACCTACCCAAGTTTTAATACCGCTTTTATATTTTAAAACACAAAAGAGATCTAGAAGTGTTGGCCTTATGTAAAATTCATTGCAAATCTTCAAAACAGGTTTGATATGGCCAGTGACAAATGATGTCCCATAAAGCACTGCACGACTATTTTTAACATTGCTCTCATACATAATTTCTCCTGCATTGATTGCCCAGCAATATGAACATGTTGAAATACTAGACATTATAAATGACAGGCTTTCATAGTTCTACTTAATCTTTGCAGGACCCATACTCACTTGACTTCATATGAGAAGCAAATAAAAACAAGTGACGCTGACAACTGGAACTATCCCAGCAGCTCAGCTCTAGCCATCTATCTATATTAATCACTGCTGCATATACGTGGTGACTGGCCACTAATGAGAAAAATCCTAAGCATTTCATTTGCTTCTTCATCCTTTCCTCACTGTGTAGTAATTTCCCTTTCAGTTGAGATCCTAAATGTTGAGCCCTCCCTACACGAATATCACCAGTCATTTCTGGGCCCCATTCTTCTGTTTTTATCTCAAAGGTGTTGGTGGTTTGGTCTTTTTGGGCACAATTACATTCCTCCATCACTTTCATAAAAGCACAACTTTCTCTTACCTCCTACTTCTCTAAAGTTGTTAACTTCTGCGCCCTCCTCATTTTTCATCCACTACTTCCACTTCTGTCCTTCACTGTAAGATAAAAGGCCTTGGCTTTCATTCCCAGTTTTGCCCACACATTTTCTGCATCACAGGTTTAGCTGGGATCTGAATAAAAGTGAGGATCCAGCTCCCCCAGGCAGCAGCGCTGAATTAAAGGCAAACACCCCAGAATCCATTTGCAGGAGGGGACTTTGGGGCCGGGCAATGGTTGAGGTTCTGCCCAGCAGGATGCAGGGCAATGGTCAGCCCCGACCTGATGTGAACCAGGGTTTGGGAAGGAATGGAGAGCAACAGGATGAGCAAGTGATTGTCCCAGACAAGCTTGAGGTCTCCTTTCCAGGGCAGATAACACACCTGCAGTGGCCAGAGATGCTTTGCTGCAGCATAGGCACTGTGAAAGAGCTGAATGTGTTCACTGCTTTTTATGCTTTTGCTAGTCACGTCGCCAGAAACTGCTTTCCCTTCTGTACATGGGATGACACACGGGATGCCATCAGCCTCAGGGAAATAAGGCATCTTCAGGCATCTCCTGAGATCCTGTGTAGAAAGTGTAAGAATCTGGTGTCAGGTCTCTCTTCATTTCATACTTTGCACCTCAATTTTTACCCAGATGTCATTGTCATCCTGTTTGTGAATACCAGGAAGCACCTCTTCAACCTCCTCTGTTATTTGCGTTGCAAGGGCAAACAAGAAAACGTCGTCTTTTGCGACTTCCCAAAGTCCCAAGTGCCTCGGTGGATCCGAGCCTCCTTCCCCGCTGTGCAAACAGGGGGTAGGCGCAGGGAAGGATCTGACAGCTACCGGCTCCATTCCTACCGGGAGCCGACGCTGGCCCCAAACACGGCGGCACCTCATGCCGAGAGGGAACGGGCTTCCGGGGAGCCCGAATGCTGGGTGGCAAGAGGGAATGCTGGCCTGCCGCGGGTACCCGCACCTCCCCCGCCGCTCAGCCCAGCCGCTCGCTCTGGGCTTCAAAGTCCCCGCCACCCCCGCACCCGTCCCGCTCCGCCGCCCTCTCCCGTCCCCGGGGCCAGGCGGTGGTGGGGAAGTCCCGCCCCGCTCGGGCGGGAGCGGTGCTGCCACAGCCTCCTTCCCTGCCACGGCCAGCGGAGAGTCCTGCCCGCGGGGTGAGACTGCGGGCGTCGCGGGGAGCCGGGCCGCCCTGAGCCTCCACGGTCTCCCGCGGCCCAGGTCCTTCCCGGGCTCGCCCTCACTGGCGTGGGCCCGACAGGGGCCCGGTCCTGGAAACTTCTCCGGAGTGCCTTGTCCCCTGCCGCCGCGGCCAGGGACGCAGTGCCTGGCCCAGGAGGGCGGGAGGCGGCGAAGGGCTGCGAGTGGTGGTCCAGAGGGATCGCGGCCTCGACGGGAAGGCGATGGCCTGAGGCGGGCGGGCCTGCGCTCGGGGCGGGGAGCGCAGGTCCGGGTAACCGGGCTTGCAAGGCCGGCGCTTGGCGGGATTAAGGGCACTGAGGTGGGGGCGGGCCCGGGCCGGCCGGGGATTAGCCCCGGCGGAGCTTCGCGGGGAGCGGCGGCGGGACAGCGGCGCGGAGTCAAGCAGGGCTCTTTTAGGGAGCCCCGCAGACATGGAGGCTGGGGTAATGAATACCTCCTCTTCCTCCTTTTGAGCAGCGTTTGGCTCGGACGGGCCGCGCCGTGTGTGTGCAGCCACGCTGCTATTATTAGTGCTGGTATTTAGTAGTAGTACAGTCATAACAAGTTAAATATTGGAACCACATCCTCTCTAGTGCACGTCGCCTGTCAGTCTGAGAGGTTGCCTCTGTGAAGGAGCAAACAGCTCGATCCACGACTAGAACTCTCAGAGCCTGCCTTGGGTGTCCGGTAGCACCCGCAGCCCTCTTATGGTGCCTCCAGTGGTGCTTCATCTTGACAAGGCTCAACAGCAAAGCTTCAGGCACTGCATTTTGTCTGTGGCCTGAGGTGTGCTGCCCTTTACGAAGTTGCAGCAGACACCTTCTTTCTCCTCCTCTAGTTATGAGGGAGGCAGGTTTGGATCCCTGCTCCAAGCGGGGTTCAGCTGCAGCCAAACCACTGCCCGACAGCGGCCATGGGTGCTTTTCAGCCCCTTTGCAGCAGGTCTTGTGGTTACATGGTCACTAGTTGAACTGTGCAGGACCTGCTGGTAAGGAGCAGAGATGACCATCTTTTGGCTTGGCAAGTAGATGAGTATATATGGTCATTTAGAAACTTGTAGATGATAATCCTGTCTGTTGCTAAAGATGGTGTCTTCAGTGCTTTGTTGAAATTCTTGAGTGAAACAGGTTTTTAGCCAATGGTCACTTGCTTTTGGAAAATTGTGCTTTGCTTGTGTGAAGTTCCCATGTGCTTTATAGCGGGTACATTATTTGATGTCATACGTTGTAATGTGTTCTGTAGTGTTTAAAGGTTGTTGCCTTCCTTCTGCTGGGGGCTGTATTTCAGTGATGAGTGAAGTGGTGCTTGTGATAGGTAGTTTTGCATCATTTCATCAGGTACTAAGCGATTATCATATGAAAGACTACATGTGTCATTTATTATTATGAATGCCTCTCATGTTTTGGAATTTAACAGACATAGTATTTGCCATCATGTCACCATCATCACATTAATTTTTGAAGTCATAATCAAAGGTGGCAACAATGGCATTCAGATCCTTAATTACATTTCATATAGGTGACCAGTGCTAACTTATTAAATTAGTGCATGGTGGAGCAGGAACAAGTGTCTCTGCTTCCCTCTGTGGTTAGGGAGCCGTTGTCAGCTTGCTCCTTGCATCTGAAAATTGGTACATAGTGAAGCATATGGCACCAGCAAGTTACGTGTTTATTAAAGGAGTCTGTTTCTCTGTTAAAATTTCTCTGAACATTCTGTGAATTTTATTTCTTACTTCACTTGATGCTGATCTAAAATATTTTTTCCATCTTTCAACTATTGAAATACTGAACAAAATTAATATTTTTTTAGTAAGCTGAAAGTAAGACTTCTTAAAGTTTCGTGAAAGAATCATAGAATAGTTTGGGTTGGAAGGGACCTTAAAGATCATCGAGTTCCAACCCCCCTGCCATAGGCAGGGACACCTCCCACTAGATCAGGCTGCCCAGTGCCCTGTCCAGCCTGGTCTTGAACACCTCCAGAGAGGAGGAAGCCACAACCTCTCAGGGCAACCCGTTCCAGTGCTTCACCACCCTCACTGTAAAGAATTTCTTTCTTATGTCAAGTCTAAATCTACCCCCTCCAATTTACATCCATTGTTTCTAGAAGAGAAAGGAGACTTCTGCTTCCATCAAATTGACTGCTTCTCTGAAAGAGGGAGGATTAGACATTCAACTTTAGGTTGCTGAAACCTAAAGTTCAATTCACTGATTTGGTTTAGAGCAATTCTGAATTAAGTCTTCTGTGTTTCTGGAAAATATACAAGTCATTGCATTACCAGCTGTACTGGAAGGGAAAGGGAGCATCCTATAAAATTTCATCTTTATCTAAAAACTGATAGGGTGAGCTTTCTGCTTTAACAGAATTTTCTGGTGGCAAATTGAAAAGCTTCTTCCAAATTTCCTAAGCAGTGGCAATGCTTTTGGTCTGATATTAGTATGTAAGTGGATAATAGCCTAAGAAAGGTATCTTACCCTAGCAGTGTCTGGGTTATGTTTCAGAAGTGTTTAATTACTTGGATAAGAAGAAGAAAGTAAGAAGAAAGACCACCACGTTCATCTCTTACATGGCAGTCTTAAGTAAATTACTGCTTGGATCTTAGAAACATGCATTTCTGGAAAATATTCAGAAACCTTAATTTTGCATGGAGCCAGAGTAACAGGGTTTTTACTGTGGTAACTTCTGTTGAGGAAGGAGGCCCAAAAAAGGTTATCTGCTGAGGTACTCTTTCATGATCTCACCTCTTACCTCAAAGTATAGAAGGAGAATTGTTTTGTGCCTCATTTGTCTTTGCCCTGTACAGAGTCTCTGTAGTGTCAACCAAGTGAAAGGAATTTAACTCTTTCTTTGCTGTGACTTTGCTTGACTTCTGGGAGATTTGTCACTTCCAGAAGGCTCTGTAAGTGATAAACTGGTCATACTGCTTCAACCCTTAAGGGACTGCAGGACCTAGCTTTGTGATGCTCACTACAGACTGGGTAGCAAGGACTTTAAAACAAAACAAAACAAACCCCCCACAGTTAATTAGTAGTTTCCAGGACAAAGATCCTGAGGATGCATCTTCTTTTAGAAATACCTACCACATTCTGAGCCACAAAATAGTGGCAATGTCCTGTGTCTAATTCTTGTTATGACTGGAGATTCAGCAATACCTGTGAAGAAAAAGGAACCTGGCAGTCTCTTCTGCTTGTGTGTTGGTTGTTGTTGCTCTTTCACCAGCTGTGGCTAAGAACTTAGTACCAAGAGTTGTACAAGCAAGAGGTCAATTGACAAAGTCTGAAGACTCTGTACAGACATTCTTAGTTAAAATATAATCATTAAGTTACACATGTGAACTTTAAGCTTTTGCTTGGCTCACACTGGCTTTTCCTGTGTGGGCTAATTTCTTGGTAGAGCAGAAGTAGACCTTGAGAGGATCATTTGGCTTCCATTTCCTGACACAGCTATAGCCCAGCAGTCACATTTGGAGCTGTGAAGGCTTTTCTTGTGGTATTTGTTTTCCAGCGGGTCATCAGATTGTAAGCTATGGGATACAGTACTGGGAAACCAAATTTAGTTCTGTTCATCTAAACCCAATTTAGTTCCATGCATCTAAACTTATCACTCACTATTAAAGTGGTTTTCTGCAAGTCCCTGCTTGTCCCAGTTGCTGCAGTCTGTGATCTTAAATGAGGCACTAAACCCCATCTCCGTGATGTTCTCTGCTGTGTGAGGTTTCACAGGGCCTCAGTGGTGTATTCTGCTGTAAAGCTAGCCTTGGGGTTCATTCTTCTGAGTTTTCTAGCTTGTAATGTCCAACCTTGACCAGGAGGTAGTAATGAATATTGTACTTCTATTGCATAAGTAGATGTGGTGAGAAGAATGTTGTCTATTCACTGGTGTCCTTGAGCTCCAGCCCTTTTCTCTTTAGCTCTGTAAAGATCCAAAGACTGATTTTGTGTGGCTCTTGGTGACAGTGCTGCACAAGTGAGGAATAATGCTCCATCCAAAATGTTTATTGAAATGATTAAACTCATGTGAAAACATTTGAGCCCATGCGAGCTTAAATAGAGAGAGAACCAATTAACATCAATGAGAATAACAGTGAGAGTGAAGTTATGAGTATGCTTAAGTTTCAGATTTGAGATTTAGAGGGAACCGAGATTAGACAAACATTTCTGAAAAGCACAAGCTTTTTTCCTGTAGCATGCTGTCCCAGCAAGAATAAGAGTGTGTGCTTGTAGCCCAGCACACAAGAAGCAAATGCGATTCTCTTTAGGCTTAAGAATACAAATGCAGCCTGCAGGACTCAGCCTGTATTTGCATATAGTATAATGTGACTTCAGTCTTGATTTTTGGCCTAAAAACACTATGTGTGCATGTAAAATGTAATTAATGTAACATTGGACCCTACAGGAGAATTTTTATCTGACCTTTTATCAGGAGTAATTTTGGAAGCTGCCCAAAATGTAAAATCCCCTGAAGTTCTTCTAAAGGAGATGCTGATGAAAACCCACTTGTGGGGATGTTGGTCTCAGATCTATCTGAGGAAGAGAAACTCCAATGTGACTTTTCTCTAAAAAGCCTAGGTTTTGAGACTGTTATCCACATAGAAATAAAGTAAAACAAGAATCTGGCTAAGTTGTGATCACAGCAACTGAATTTTAACCAAATTGGAAAAAAAATTGTGCAAGGTATTACATACTAAGTTGCTTGAACTCAGATATGTATCACCATACATGTGCTTATGGGATCATGTGCTTGCTTTGTTCCCAAAGATATGGCTGAGCTGTGGAATTGGTATGAGAGGCCGTGCTTTGTTCTGGTGGGTCTGTTCAGCTATAAGAAATAAACCTATTTTATCTTTTTCTGGCTCAAAGTCTAAAAAAAACCAAGACCTCAAGACCCCTAAACCATGAGAAACTGGCCGTCTGCCTGCCACCAGACAGGCAACAGAGGGAGTACAGAGTGAAAATTTTCACTTACACTTTCAGGTGAATCTTTAAAAGCTTCACTTCTTGCTTAAACAGTTCCTTTCCCCAAAGTATACTTTTTAGAGGTTCTGAGGGCAAAAAAATCAATATATTTGCCTTTCATGTATGTGTAACTGTTTAAATTTCTTTTGCAATTTAAGTGACTTGAAAGTGATGCTTTTAGGTTGTAGAATATTGCCAGTGCCACTCAAGCAGTGCAGCTGCTGTGGTGTGTGTGCATGCATATTTTGCTGGGATTTCTACTTATCGTTGTAGGATTATGTAAAGTTTGGCTAGAGTTTGAATTTTGTTTTCATAGCATGAATTGTAATTTAATGTAGTCTTACTTTTGGTGTCCTTTCTTTCTTCTGTAGAATAAGAGCTTTCTGGTGTATATAGAAAGTCTAGTAAAACCCAATGTTTAATGTTACTTTTAGCTTTGTTTCTTAAGGAAATTTCTGAATGATTTTGAGACCAGAGCTAGGTCATTGAAGACCACTGCCTTAACCCATGGAATTATCTGAGTCTCCAGAACAGTGTTTGTCAGGAAAAAAAGGCAGCAAGGTAGAGACAGGTGATGCTTTTAGAATGTTTCTCCCAAGATACTGAATCTACACAGTTGAGATAGTACAGATAACTGAAATGCTGAGGTTTGTATTAGTTCCATGAAAATATAGCCACTAAAAGGTGGGAAACTGTAGGTAGCCTATAAAAGAAGAGCTGCTCAGAGCTGAGCAATGTATGTTCACAGGAGTTAGACAGGAGTTCTTAAAGGAGAGAGGGACTGTGAGTGTTCCTCTTCTCACTGAGAAGAGCTTTAATCACGGCATGAAAAATCTCCCATGTGACATCAATCCTTAGGATATGAGCATGCCCTCCATACACATACACAGCATGACTGAGAACTAGGAAGAAGGCCAGCACTATCCATCCGTTGTCCTTGTCCCCTGAGTACACTTCTGTGCTAGGCCTGCTGTTGTGGTACTTGTGTGGATTTTTTATTTTTTTAAATTAACAGAGTATGAAGGCCTTTGAATAGCTAAGATTATTTTCCTTGGTTCACCTGGCACCTCCCTGTCAGAGAAGTTTGAAAACTTGCTTGTATGATGGGGAAGAGAAACTCTTTTAGCAGGACTGAATTTCTTCTGCCCTGTAAACCTCCGCAGAGATTGCAGAAGCATGGAGGAAGACAGAAGGAAGTTAATTTTAAAAAAATTCTTCCTGAAAAAGTCTACTTGTGTTCTCTTCCCCTCTGCCTCTCCTCTTCCCCTGTCTTGCTTTTTCCCTTGTGGCAAAATGTGGAGAATGGTGAGACAACATAGTCTAGCTAATGGTAGTTTACTACAAATCATAGAATGGTTTGTGTTGAAAGGGACCTTCCAGCTCCAGTCCCCTGCCATGGGCATTGACACCTCCCAGTAGAGCAGATTGCTCCAAGCCCCATCAAGCCTGGCCTCGAACACTTTCAGGGATGGGGCATCTCTGCCCAGGTTCTCTGGGCAACATGGGCCAGTGTCTCACCATCTTCATGATAAAGAATTTCTTCCTTATATCTAATATAAATTTCCCCTTCCTCGGTTTATCACTGTTACCCCTCATCCTGTCACTAGATATGTAATGTATTTCTGATTTGGAGCTTTGCCATGCTCTGTAGAGGTTGCTCACAGAAGATCTGAATGCTCAAAGCTTTCCCTACATCTGTAAATATATAGGGAACCTGTGCTATATCACATTTCCTAGGACTATATGGTTGTGAAGGAAGGACCTATTCTTTAAGCTTTAGATGCAGGTAGGGCAGGCATTGTTTCTAAATGGCAGATGTGTTTAACTTTTCCTGAATATAATTAATACCTATTGAGCCATTCTTTTGCTTTTATTTTGTGAATTTTGTGTCATAGCAATCTGAATTCAGGGTGGCTATAATCTCACATTGTAATGTGAAGGCAATAAAATGCTTCCCTTACAAGCCTAGAGAGAGTGTGTGCTAATACCATTAAAACATGCTTGGCCGATGAAAATAAGTGTGGTGTTAGCATGTGGAAATGGTGTTTATGTGGTTATAATGTTTCAGCAATGTGAGGTTGCTGTAGGAAGCAGTTAATCCAAACCTAGGGAGACTTCCCATTACAAGCTCATTAAGATGACACAGTGACTGAAGTGCAAGTTTTGGATGGGAAAAACAGAAACAAATCTTGTCATCAGCATTCAGGCAGAGCATCTGTCGAACTCACTGGAGTTTTTACCAGTCAGGAGTGCAGTGCCATGACCTTTTTAGCAGCAAGTCTCTTTTCTTTTAACAATACCTCTAGGCAAAAATATTTACTCTTTCTGTAGTCCAAGGAATGAGGACATTATAGAAAATTACTTGTCCTGTTCTGTTACAAATACTCCAAATAGAATGGATGAGTTGCCTATGGATATGTCTTTCCCCTTTTGTCCATTATGCAAATGGTTAGATGATTATTCTGTAGAAGATACAACATCATTTTAGATGGCTGAATGAGGTGATATGAATTTAGTCCTTGCTGTATGAAAGAAGTAACTTTCTTAGAAGAAAGCTCTGTGTAAAACAAGGCATGCAAGTCATTAGTAAAGCACACCAACATTGATTTCTGCAGCAAATGCTTTAATTAAGCAGCAGTCCATATTCCATTTAAAAGCTGTTTGTGCCTAAAATCTGTTTTTAAGACACTAATTACATTCTGGTCCCATCAAGTAAATCTTACTAGGAGTAATGTATCATTATAGCACAGTCAGGATGTGCTGTCTGTGTAAATGACTGTAAAGAAGATACCAGGAAAGTGGTTTTGAAAATAATTCCAGTCACAGGTTGTTGACTTTCTTTATTTTTCATAATCTTTTATTAAAAGTGATGGGTTTCTAAAACAGTGTTAGTAAGCAGGCACAGACATTAATATTAATCATGTTTTTCAGGCAGATAAAATTAGACCTACTTTGCTTCTCATATTTATAAAAACCCTTGGTCTCAATCAAAAAGTTCAGTAGCAGGCATTGATTCTGTAAACTCTGCATGTGGGGTATAATCTGAAATCTAGAGTAAAAAAAAAAAATCAACAGATAACTGCTACAAGAGAAACCTGGCACTGGAACTGATGATTTTGAATGTTTCCTGCTGTTATAAATCAGAAGATGGCAGCCTCAGGCTATGAGAAGTTCTCACAGGTCTTCACAGTGGTCAGGACAAATCTGTAATCTAAATTAACTGTGTCAGAAAGGAATTAGTGGGAACAAATGTTGAAAGTCAACTTTTTATCAAAGTGGTAATATACGTTCAATTAGTGTGGCCTTTTTGAGTAACTGTGCCATTAAATAACTAAAAAGGTGAGGTGAAAACTTGTTAAGCAAACAGACTGTAATCTCTTTGTGTCGAGTTTTATCAAAAATACTTCAATACTTACATGTTTTTATAGGTTTGTTTTCCTAACTTAAAAAATGGATTTGAAAACTGACACTGATTATGGGGAAAGAAAAGTGTGTTTCCAGTGCAGAGTAGTTACCACTCATTATGCTGTCAGTGTTTTACTGAATACCACAGTGTGGATATTTCACCCAAAAAAAAGGGAAGAAAACACGCAAAGGTAATACAATTATTTTAGTGTAGATACAATTATCTTTACTTATTCTCTTTGCTGTGCATTTAAGAATGACTTTCTCCAAAACAGCAGGTTGCTCTATGGAGCACCAGCTTTGTTCAAGGTAGAATTAATGACTGGGTTGGACAACTTAATTGAATTGCAGCTCACAGCAGTTTCTGACAGGTATTTTGCTTTTAATTATTTGATCAAGAATAATATTTTCTGAAATCATGAACATCTTAATTTATTTGTCAAAAAATAAATCATTACATTAACCAGCAGTCTATGTTCTATGAAAGTAATCATTCTTCTGCCTTCTCAAACAAGTCAACACACTAATCTAGAAATTAAATTCATAAAAGAACAGTTCTTCCTAAGTCTGCCTTTACACAAGGCAAGCAAACAAAGTCAGTCAGACCTTTCTCTTTCTTATGGATAGCCAAATTTTCATATTAAAATAACTTCAGCTCTACAGACTCCACAAGGTGGTATCAGCCTTCTGCAGCAACTTGGTCCTTCTCTGTGCTGGTACTCTGAAAATGACTGCTTCTCCCAAGATGAAAGTATTCCCAAAGAGCCCTTGTCGGTCTTGTGCCCTTTGATATGTAGAGTTCAGTGCCCTTCAGATTTCACTTTTTCTGTCATCCTGGTAGATTAACTTCAGCAGTTAAAAGGAAAGCATCCTCTGAGGGCTTCACCAGTATCAAGTCCATGTTTAGGATATTATTCACTAAAAGGGAAGCAAAAATGGGAAAGACCTCTCTCTTTAATCAATAATGCATGCTCTAATTAGTCCTGTTCTCTGGACATGATTAAACATGTATTTTGTTTCATAACTGATGATTTTGGTTGACTAGGGATTATAACTATATATCCTCAAGCATTTGCAACCAGCGTCAGTAAGATCTAACATGAACTGGGTAGTCAGCTCTGTTTAATGTTAATATGGCACATAAATGAAGAAGACTACCCCCACCCCCAAAGGAAAAAAATCCCCTCAAAATCCCAATGGGAAGAGCTGCAGCTTATTCTGACCTGTAGCAAGTTGTGCCTGCCTTGCACAGAGCAGATGCCTTTGACATGAACCAGCTGCAGACAGTAGCCTCACTGTAGATCTTTGTCACCCCTCACTTGAAGTTTTGTGAAGTAATGTTACTTTGTTCATGTTAATGTGAAAGGAAAAAGTATCTTAGAGGCTGAGCCACATAATTAAATGTTAGTGTCTGTTCTTAACTGGTAAAATATTTGGGCCAATGAAGCTGGTGGGATTAGCACTTTATCATCTGCCCCACTGGTTGAGGACCCTGCTTTACTGTACCTTTACTAACTGTTGTCAGCTTTGGAGTTGTACTCCACAACACAGCTGGCAGGAGAACCTGAGCCTGTGTTGAAGGTTGCACCCTCAAGGAGCAGATGACCAGCCCTCATCCCACTGTTCTTCATCCAGAGGGGCAGAAAAGGCACCCAAACATGGGCAGCTTCCTGTGCATGTGAGGAGGATAGTGAGACTTGGAGGACACAGATAAATAAAATGAACATAGCAGTAAGGAATATTCAGCCTTGGTGCCAAGTCTGTTCATCTGGTGGCTCAAGCTGACGAAGTCTAACAGCTGTTGAAAAGCAGAGAAACCTAAATGAACATGCAGTGGTTGTTACTAAATAGGAAGTGTTTATCTTAATGTGATATTGATGATAGCAGGATGAATGATGCTGGTTTCCTTGTGCTGGAGTTTGATATTTTTACATTACTGGAGTAGTGATACAAACACAGCTGAGTAAAGTAAATGCTTTGTTTTTTGTATTGACCAATCTACTAGAAACAGTGTTTGAAAACTTTCCAGTGAGCTCACACAGTGAGTAGGTACGTGTGTGAGCCAGAAAAGGGGACACAAAAGTTTTGTAAGAAATGTTTGCCCTAGCTGAAATGTTTCTTTTTCCTTTCTTCTTCCTTCAAAGGCTCAGGTTCTTTTACTGAAGAAAAATGCCTTCCTTGGAAGGGAAAGTGCAGACTGTCTTGGGCCTCGTGGATCCAGACTGCCTTGGCTATACATTGACTCATGAACACTTGACTATGAACTACAGCAGCTGTTTTTGTCCACCTTCTCCAGGCCAAGAGCCTCTGTCTGACGGGCCCATTGAGATGAAGAATTTGTTTTGGATTAAGCAAAATCCCTACAGCCATAAAGAAAACCTTCTTTTGTGTCAGGAAACAGATGCTGTGAAGGAGGAGCTATTGCATTTTAAAGCAGCAGGTGGTGGGACAATCGTGGAAAACACAACCACAGGAATCCATCGAGATATGAATACTTTGAAGAAACTTGCTGAAGAAACAGGAGTCCATATCATTGCTGGGGCTGGGTTTTATGTGGATTCCACTCATTCTTCTCAAACACAGGCCATGACAGTGGAGCAGGTGAGTCTGAACCATTGCTTCAGAGACTGTTCCTATGAATTGTCCCTGCATGAGTCAATGTTGGAGAGGAGTTCTAGGAAAAGAGATCTAGAAAATCTCAAGGTGAAAAACTTGGGAAATTACAGCTGGGCCAAAGCTACTTGTGTGTGCTGGGACTATCTCGCAACATTTCCAATTCTTAAGCTGCATTTTCTCTCAGGGATTTGTTACAATGCAACAGAAAAAGGAAAACAAAGTACTTAATGTGTGGGCATCTGGTTCCACACCAATTATTTTGCTTTTTTTTACAATTTTTAAGGAAGCAGTGTATCCCTTCTGCCTCTTTTCTGTCTTTTTCTGGCTAATTGCTTCCCAGTGAGATCACTCAGAATTCTTGTAAAAAGCATAAATAATTGCAGTATTTACAGGACAGTTGTAAAGCATTTCTTCGCTCGGGCTGGTTGTTGTATCTCTTTCCTTTATTGCTTGTCCAGACTTTTCAGGGCAGAGTCTGCATTGAATTGTTTGTACAGCACCTAACACAATGTGTTAATAATGACCAAGGTCCCTAGATATTCCTGTAATAATAAACACTCATTCATCTTTTATTAGGAAAATGTGATGATGAAGATAAGAGAGAAGGGAACTCTCTGAGGCACAAGGCTGTAAATGCAGATGAACAGAGCTGAGAATTTTTTTAACAAATCTGTCACAGTTTAAAACTGAGTCTAATTCTTTTAAAAAATCAATAGTCAGAACTTGAGCAGATTTGCAGTGATGCAGGGCTGCCAAGTGCACTGGATCCAAGCTGGCTACCAGTTTTCCTAAATATTCTTGAATTGCTTAAAATTTGATACAGATGGATTTCTTGTAGCAAAGGCTTCCCTTCTGTATTTGGTGGAGTGCTGGACACCCACAGATGTCCTACACTTAGCAGGTAATTGAAACTTCATCCAGCCTAGATGGCAAATTAGAAAGGGTTGGGCAGTGACTGATTCGTGATAACTGAAGGTTCCTCATTTGCCAGTGAATTCAAAGTGATGAAACATTTTCTGCTTAGACAAAAACAATTGGAGTCTTGTGTGGCCAGCCCTAACTGAGCTGTTTAATGTCACAAAGATGTTGCTGCAGGAGAAATGTTCTTCAGGGGATGAGTGAATTCTGTATCATAGGATGAAGTGTTGTGCAGAAACCTGCTATAATTATAATTACTTGGACTGACTTTTGCGTGTGGATTGAGAGTTTACCAGCATGTTGCATAAAGCTGTTGAGAAGATGAGGTATGGAGGTTTTACAGATTTATTTGGAAATAGTTCTTGGGGTTTTCAGTTTAGTGAATTTGCTTGCAAATCTTCCTTCTTTTGTTTTTTCTTCACTTTATTCTTCCTTGATTTCTTCATGATTTCTATAACATTCAGGGTCAAAGAGTTAGGAGGTCATAATCAGTGCCATTTTGTCCTTTGATTTATGAATGCATTATTTGATGGCTTATTCTGGAAAAGAGGAACTAAAGTCCTTATCACAAACTGCTTTGTCTATGAGATTCTAATGGGTGTTTTTTAGTTGGGAATATGTTATATGGAAACTAATTCTGATCCTGTGACTTTTCAGAATTACAAGAAAAAGGCTCTGCTGACAGTCATTGAAGTTCCTGTTGTTTTATATCAGCATTCCCACAAGCAAGATTTGCCCTCAACTTGACTATTCAGGATCCTTGCCAGACTTTCGGCTTTCCCTGTCTCAATGACAAAGTTTCCTTACTCTCTGAGCCCTTGTTTTGCAAGAATTTACATTTAATTTCTTTGGGAGCCAATTCATGATCTTCAGACAGAGGTTTCATGCTGAGGTAGCTTTGGAGTTTTTGAAGAAAAATTAGTCCTAGTCTAAATCAGTGTTCAAATTTTATTTAGAGCAACTTTCCCTGCAAAGTCAGGCAAATGTGTGATAGGATACTGTTAAATTGATTAGCTCTGTGTTTATTTAGGTCTTGGTGAATGGCTAGCATAACACTAGTTGACAGAAAACAGATTTTAACTGCAGTGTTTTCACACACCCAACTGTTAATTAAACAATTTCAGAAAGACCTCTGGAGCAGGATTAGCGCGGTGTCTGTGGGCCCAGTTTGATACCCTTTAACACAAATAGTATTAATAACCAAAAATCTCATTTTCTTGTCTTCTAGCTCACAGGCATTATTGTTGATGAGATACTCAATGGAGCAGATGGGACTAACATCAAGTGTGGAGTGGTGGGAGAAATAGGTTGCTCCTGGCCTTTGACCCCGAGCGAACGCAGAGTGCTGCAGGCAACAGCACAGGCTCAGGCACAACTGGGCTGCCCCATCATCATCCACCCTGGCAGGAGCAGTGATGCACCTTTCCAGATCATCCGTGTTCTGCAGGAAGCTGGGGCTGATGTTTCAAAGACAGTCATGTCTCACCTTGACAGGTAAGCAGACTGTTCTTTTCTTGTCCTTCTGGAAGTGTTGCTACAGTCCACCAGGGTTTGGGGGACTGTTTTGCATCACAACATGAAGTGCTTCAAGTTCACTGACTTGAAAATACGAAACTGCTTGGATAGATCTTGATGCTTCCAGTCAAGATATTTTGGTCAAGATCAGCTTTTATGCTCACAAGTGGAAGGGATTTCGGGATTTAAACTCTCTTTCAAAGTCAGGGAGTGACATCAGGGATAACTGTTCTTGAAGATTCCATTAATTCGCATCCCTGCACAAATCACTGAGTTTAAGAAGTACTGGACATTGAGCAGCTCTCACCAGATTGGGTGGAAAGCTGCTGAGCTTCCAGCATTTTTGCAAACTGAACCCCTCTTAAGGGCCTGATGCAGATCTCTGATATGAGTGGAGAACTCCTTGGTTTGTCTGGATGGATACTGAAGGAAAGCAGAAGTCGAATCTTTTCAGTTTTCATACCAGATAGAAGAAATATTGCTTAAGAATAGAATAGTTGGGCTTTACATAGTATAGACCAGAGAGCGAACTTTAGTTTCCTTGAGGGCAAAACCCAAGAGCCCCACCTCAGACAAGGTGAGGAATTTTCTCTCTCCAGTTTAGAAACACAGCCTCTATTACCAAATCAGTTTTGTCTGACCTTGTGCTGCTCATGGTGAGCTGGAAAATGTCCAGGCATTGATTAGTTTGGCCATTTGCTGAATAATGGAGACTGTTTGTGTCATATGATTCTCAGCAATTGGATTGTTTGCCCTCAATGTGAGTGTAACACATGAAAGAGCCCCGTGCTCCAGATTTCTAATGGTTATAGGTTTTAAGAGCTTGCAAATCCATCTACAGGTACTTTGTGTTCTCACAGAGCTCAGTGTTTTACTTGGAGATTTTGGGAGTATAAAATTTAGTGCCACCAAATTTAATTATATTTGATTATATATAAATGGTATGGGCTTTCTTGATGTGTTTGCCCACTTCTCTTTGTATCTCTGGGTATATTTTTCTCTCATTGTTAAACAACACTGATTATTTAAATGTTTGTATAAAATGAGACTGAGAGAGCTGCAACACAATATAAACATCCAGTTACTATTTTTTGCCTTTATATACTGTTATAAATCATTGAATTCAATGATTTACACTGGTGGAAAATAAGCACTGTAAGTAGGAACATGGTTAAGACAGAGGTGGAGTTTCATTACAGCCACTGGTACACGATATGACATTTCCTTATACTCCTCCTATTCTTGCTTTCACATGTTCAGGTTGGCACTTGCTGTAGCATAGGCTCTAAACAACTGTGAAGTTTGGCTTTGCAATGTGCATTTAACATTTTAAGTCTCCTCCAGTGAAAAGAATCCACGTGGGAGCATCCCAGCCCCTTAAATGTGAGATAAATTTGTACATAGCTCCACATTTCACGTCTGCTTTAGACAGTCAAATGATAGTTTTCAGGTGGATTTACAGTCAAATGATAAAACAAAAATGTCTGCTGCCACAGTTTGCAGTTTAGCACCTTAGAATAAAAGGTAGCAAGTGTCCATAGTGAAACTGGTGTAGATAAAGCCTGAGGAACAAAAGCAATCAACTGTTGGCTTTGGCCATTTATTAGGGTTTAAGTTTATAAAGTTGTCTTGGTAGAGATCAGCATTGATTCACCTGAGTAGCTTTTGTTAGAAGGCTACACAAACTGTTGTGAATACCTATTTGATGATGGTGAATGTCCCTGTGGTGATTTATAGATGGGGTCCAAACTACAGGATGCTTCCCTGTGCCACATCTTCTTTTCTTTCCATTCAGGACTGTTCAGGGACACGTGATGCCCAAACACCAAATTCCAGCAGAGAGATCAGCAATTACAGCTGGGAACTGCTGCTTACATGCCTGTGGCTTACAAGAGATCCAAATGGCTGATGGAATTAAGCTCTCCTGCACTTAGTCAGGGCTGAGCACCCAAAAGCACAACCCTAATAGCAGTTTGAAAAACACATTGTTCTGTCTGTGATTTTGACAAAGATTGTTGGCTGGTTTTTGCCACCTGCACAGGATTAGGTCCTCTTGGCTACCACCTTCCTGTGCACTGGGCAGGGCTGCATCTAAAATAACCAGTTCTCTTGCTCTGCACTTTGAAAACTCATTTGGTGATAATTTTTCAATCTCTGTAAACTATAACATTTATTTTAAAATAACATTTTTTATTAATTACAGTTGGCAAATCTTGGATGCTGCTGATGGCAGGCTTGTCTGAACAAGGGTTTTCTCGCTCTCAACCCATCTGTTCCTCCTACTTGATTCTGTTGTTAAGTCATAATATTGAAATTGTGACTTCAGCCATTTCTATAGCAACAGACTGTGATGGAATTGTATTGGGTAAAATCACTTTGTGACCTCAGTATCTGCAATAATGATAAAAATTAACCCACTGCCCTTTTGGTTTACTGTGCTGTTCTTGTGGAAACTTGTTTTTTCCTTAGATGAGAAAGTTTGTGTTGTGTTTATAAAGACAAAATAATGATATGTCATTTAAGTATTTTTAGTTTCCTTTGGATAGTTTCTACTCTTGGTGGAAGAGTTTGTAAGAATAGAAAAGTTTTCTAGAAAGTTCTCATTTCAGTTGCTGTTCTTTTCCAAAAGAGTGATGGGCTTTAGTAGCTTTGTTCCTTCATTTTTGAAACTTCTGCAGAGCCCATGTCCCAGGCTGCCATGATATATTTGGGTGAGAGTGCTTTCTGAGGGTGTTCTGGCCAGATCCCAGTGCAAACAATGATATATTGCTGTTCTGATGACAATGTAGAAATATCACTGTACAGAATAGAAAGTAAAGGCAAAGCTGTGTATTACCAGTGTGTGATGGATGAAACAAGCCCTGCATGTAGCTGTCTCCTATAACTCTTCAGGGAAAGTAAATCTCTCTTCTGTAAGTAATCTATTGTCTTGTTTTAAAATGTCACTATGAATTAACCTCCTCCTTAAATGTCCTTCCTTGCTAGGTTGGCTGATGAGAGGGTTAGTGATATCAAAAGTAAAGTAACTTTCCTGTTTCCCTTTAAAGATTATTGTTAATGATTTCATTTCTTGGGCAAAGAGTTGTGTTTGTTTTGGTTGGTTTTTTTTTTTTAATGCATGAAGTCACAGATGAACAAGAGAAAGACAATGCTGTGAGTGAGCTGGTGGTGCACATGTCAAACGAGACTTTTTTAAGAAGGTGAATTAAACCTTAGATTACTGGATTTGTTCTCTGTGAGTAGGAAGTCACAAAATACCTGTCCTCCCTCATACCCTGAGATTTTTTTTTACCAGCTGTTACAATGCTGACTCTGTGTTATATATGTTTTGCAGGACCATATTTGATACAAAGAAACTTCTGGAGTTTGCTAAACTGGGATGCTATTTAGAGTATGACCTGTTTGGTACAGAATTTCTTCATTACCAATTCCTTCCTGAGATTGACATGCCAAGTGACAATGAAAGAATTGCAAGGTACGTGCTTCTGTGCCGTTGGAGCTGTAGGGTTAGCACTGACAAAGGAATATTACTGGTACTTGTTTTAAGGGCATCACCCAATTGTCCTGCTTGAAGTTCAGAATTGTCTGTTTTCACACTAATACACCAAAAACTTTGTTTGCAGCTGCTGCTGTCACGTCTTTAGGGCAGCATGTATAATTTCTTCTGTCTGCAAAGGAAGATGTAAAATCCTAGTGTTGCAGAAAGTTACTTGAGAAAAAGATCAAGAGCTTTTAAAACTTCATTCTCTGTCCTAATTCCATGCTGATTTGGTTGAATTTTATCAGTTACTGCATTTATATAGACTGTAAAAAGAAAATACTGGATACAGGATTTTATTCTGGATTTGGCTTTTGCTTGTATTGGAAACCTGATGCTACTTCTAAGCATCATTTGAGCCTTTTACATCTCCTCATGGATGCACTAATGGGGCAAAACTTATTGGTTGTCTTCGATGGATGTGATCCTGTAAAACAAACTTTTTTCTTCCAAGCACTTTATCACCTCTCTTCTACCTCTGCTTTTGCCCTTTCCCTCTTTGGAAGGGTGAGGTGCCCGTCTCCTTAGAACTCCTGTGCTTCTCACACTCACAATGTGAAGATACTGACCCCTCTGGCAGGATAACCCTTTCCCAGCTTCTCTCCATCTGACATGCAGTCTCAGCTCAGCTGCACAGCCGATCTGTTGTGCTGCACTGAACCAAGGCATTGCCAAGGAGGTGCGTTCCTAGCAGAAACTGAGATGAGTAAGATCAGCTGGGGCTGCTCTTCTCACTCCTTCCACTCTGTGTGGGAATGTCATCCTCTTGGTGTATTTATTGACAGTGCATGTGTGCAGTGAAGTGGCAGGTTTCTAAAGGGGGGTGTGCCATCCTGCTTCTGCCTTTTTCCCTTCCAGCATCAAACAATTCTTTTCTTCTCTTTAATGAGAAAGATATTACGATTCCTGATCACAAAAAAAGTAACTTATTGGCTTTCACTTACAATTCAGACATGGCTTCCCTGCCCCTCACTGCAAGGATAGCATAAAAACTTTTCTTCTGTTTCCAGGCTATTCTGAAGGTGCTGTGGTTACTATTCCGCTTACTGCCAAGCATTTGCTGCTTCTTTTCATACTAGAAATCATTTCTCTCCTACCAGGGCTCTTGGCCTTGCACTCAGCATTTTAAACTGTTGCAGTGAATCTGCAGTTTTCACATTCTAGAATTCACATTCTGCTGCTCCCTCCTGTACTTCCTCCTCCCCTCTCCTGTGCCATGGGACTCACACAGACAGAAGCACAGCAAGGAGTGTGCATGGAGGAATGGACCGTGCCCTGGTTAACAAGCACTTGTTCATTTTGTTCAACCCTGGCAAAGTTTTCATTCCATCCATGATGCTTGTTCAGCCATTGACATGTCTCATTAAACTCTGTGGCATCTTGCAGCAGGCTGTCTATATGAGAAGAATATGAAAGAAGTTTGTCTTCTCATTGTGTGCTGCCCTTGAGTGAATTTTGTTGGGCTTTTGATGGAGCCACACTGGACACTGGCAATCTCCTTGGTTTGGTTTGGTTTTTATCAAATAGCACCAGAGAAGTAGAAATCAAGCTGACATTTAAATGTGTTGATGAGAATGCTAAATGGAAAATACATTATCAGGTCATGTCTGTTCAGAACATTAACTTTTGTAGCCATGCTGTACCTGCTCAAACACAGTTTCACTCTGTGCTCAGGCACTTCTTCTGCCATTTCAAATTGAAAACATTAATTTTTTCAGGGACAGTTTTTCTTTTACTCAGAAGAAAGCGAGGACTAAACTTATAGGAGACTTACAGCACCAATGACTATGCAGTATTTGGGTCCACATGCTTCCCTAACCCATGAAATGAGGCCAGATATGTCAGGGAATGATTCTAGGATGTTTGCTCAGTGGGAAACTTAGTCCCTGCAGTTTAATTCCCTGGTTGACTTGTGGTCCCACTGAAAAAGGCATTTATGATGATGTAATGCTGTGATACACATAGAGTTGTGCACTATATAGCACTGTTTATGAGGAGTTTTATGAAAGGTGCTAATTTTTTGTAACTTCTATCTTGCCTTCTTCCTGCTGCCCACATTGTTTTGATCCTGCTATACAGAATCATAGAATAGTTTGGGAAGGGACCTTAAAGATCATCAAGTTCCAACCCCCCTGCCATAGGCAGGGACACCTCCCACTAGACCAGGCTGCCCAGTTATATGTATTTCCTCATAACTAATTGTATTGGAAACTGACAGTAAGAGCTTTCAGATATGGTGTGCTTACTTATAAAACTACTATTTGCTTTACTGATCGTCAAAGCAGAGTCAGGAAGGTAAGTATGAGAATTTCCCAGTGCTGCTAAGTGATGGAATTGTGCACATTTTGTGGAATGGGCCCTTTCCAGGTCTGGTCTGTCCAACTCTGCTAAACTGAAGCTTTGTGGGGGAGGTAAGAGTTGTGGAACGCAGACACTTAACAGATCAATTCTAAAAATTGAGCTGAGCAGAGGATTGAGGCTCCCAGAGTGAAATGAGAAATGGAAGGGCTTGTAACAGACTGGTTAGGAGGGAGTGAGCAAGAGCCCCAAGTCTTTTTCCAACAAGGGCACCTACTAACACCCTGCAGTGCCTCTTTTTTATCTTCTTCTTTAATGAACATCTTTGAAGCATGTTGGGATGGTAACCATCTGTCTGCAATAGGATGCTGACAGCTTAAAATTTTTATTAACCTGGTTTGCCAAATGGGAGTCAAGTAAAGATGTGGAAGTATTTGTGTAAATGGGCTTCTTAAAGAATCTGTCACACAAAGACTGGTCCTTAACAAATGTCATGGGACTGGCTTTGTCACAGCAGCAGGAGTTAACCGCAGGAATGGATTGTGCTGAGAAGAAATTTATGTGGGCAATTACTTACATTTGTAAAACCTGTGCCCCACACTGGGTGGTGATGAAATTTTTTAATTGCTCCACAGACTTGATGGGAATGGGAATACAAAGTCAAGTGCCTGCTGGAAAGAGTTTTCCTTGTCCCCTTATTTGTTTTTTTTCTTTTTTCATTTCAATTAGAGATAAGAATGTGTCTTTTGATTGCCTAAAAACACACATTTTCAGTTGTAATACAGTCCAGTTGTAGAGTCACATGAGAAATGTTGTGTGTGGCTGCAGAGTGACAGCCTTTCATGGGTGGATTTGCTCTTTATTTCTGCAGGATTCGGATGCTGATTGATGAGGGCTACGAAGACAGAATTCTGATGGCTCATGATGTCCACACTAAGAATAGGCTGATGAAATATGGAGGTCATGGATATTCACATATCCTTAAAAATATAGTTCCTAAAATGCTAATTAGAGGCATATCTCAAGATAAAATTGATAAAATACTCCGAGCAAACCCAAAGCGGTGGTTGACTTTTAAATAGGAATAATGAATAAATATTCCTATTTCATGGTGGAGATTGATGTAATTCCTGTTTGTTTCAGGAGAGCAAAACTTGTGTCTTTTCAGAGAAACTTGAAATTGTTCATTACATGTGAACAAACTGATTATAACTTTTTAATTTACCAACAAAATTATGTATTCTTTGTATTTTCTCCCTTCCAGAAGTCTATTCATTAATGTTTGACTGTAGGAGGCTACCTGCAAAATCTTTTCAATTACAAGATCATAATTGTTTCTAGAGTGTAACACAACAATTAAAAGTTCCCAAAAGTAATTTTGAAGGTACATAATCTGGACTTTGAAGAAAATTAGGATTTTCAGTTAAATTCCCTTTTTCTGTGGGGTGATTTTAGTCCTTTTAATACTGACAATCTCTAATTATTCTTATATTCTTTAAATAATGTTTGATAAAGGGTCTGTGACTTTTAAATACTTTCTACAAAGAGCAGAAGGCAAAAGAAATGTCAAATAATTCGAAAAATATACTGCTTCTTTCTATTTTGATTATTATTTTTAACTGAAAAAATAAAAAATACATGGAAAAAAAATTTTGAATAAAACAACTGATAATCTATATGCAGCATTATTGCAGCTGTCTTTTTTGGTCCATATTAATTTTTTATCCTGAACCTTTGGAATCCCATGGCAATCCTTTGAAGTTTCCTGCAGCCCAACTTCTTTTTTGTAAGGATGTGACACCAAAAGGCAAAATGTATTACTTAATACAGTTTTAATGAGTTGCAATAGTTATAACAAAGGTTGTGATATAAGTCTTTACAAATCAGTATGTCAAGATATGACGAAAAAAGGAAGAACTGTTTGCCTTTTATGTGTTATTCACAGGAAGTGTGTGCTCTTTCCTCTTGTCTAACTTAAACCAGGGCAGGTGATTTATCCGAAAAATGGTCTTACCCAGTAGCAGCAGAAGCCTGGTTTCAAAAGCTTCTTCAAATTTCACCACATACATCTTGTAGTATTGAGCTTTTTCAATAAATACCTCAGTAAATATTCATGGCTAGCTTGAAACTCATGTCTAGCTGGGAATGTTACTGCTTGATACCACATAGAAAATCTCTAGCCACACTGCTGTGGGGAGGGGACTAGCCAAGCAGAGCAACAGTGGAACGAACAGACATGAAGTCAGTTACACATTGGTTAGGAAAATGCATTACCTAGTAGAAAAAAACCCAAATCAGGAGTAATCACTACAATGTACAAAGATAGGCTGGCACTTTGTCCCAAAGTAAAAGTGTTAACCGCTCTGATGCAGTAATACCAGCAAATGGCAGCACAGTGTCCCTTTATAAACCCTGGGTGAGTTGGACTGGCCAGCCTCTCTCAGCCCAGACTAACTTAGCATCAGTTTCGTGTTGCACCACTTGAAACACAAATGGGAGAGAGTAACATCCTGTTTAAGAAAAGCTTCACTCATTCAAATAGGATTTTTTTTTAGAGAGATTTGTAAAACCTTTGTCAGACTTCCAGTGAGCAGCCAGCACCAAAGAGCTTTCTTGTCACAGTGGCAGACACTTCCAGTGTTCCAGTGCAGATAAATCAAAGTTTGTACCCTTAGTACATCAGAGAAGATGGCTTGTGGCAAATCACATGGACTAGGAATGGTAGGGGCAGCCTCTCTTTAACAATTTGTAGAAACGTGACCTTGATTTTGCCTAAAATTTTAAAAATAAATAGCAGAACCAACTGAATTGATAAGGAGATAGTTAATTATCTCACTAAAAATTACATTTAGAATGAAATCTGCAAGTTTGAACCTGAGAGAAATAGACAGCCTCCCTTCCCAAAACCAAAACAAATAAGTCTGTTTTCCAAACAAAATTGTTGTGTGGACATTACTGGTATGACTGATTTTTAAAGCATTTTTATAACTATGTAACTCATAGTACCTGTGTTTATTTTAATTCTTCAAGCCATTAATCCTTTATGTGGATTAAACTTCTTTTAGACTTTATAGATTTATATCTCTCTATATATATTTATGAATGAGAAAAATAGGTTTTAGTACACACTTTTGTGTGTGTGTGTGTGTGTAAATATCTGCTTCTTTCTTTGCATATGTGCTATCATTTTTGGTAATATGCTTATCCATGTCCCTTCCATAGGCACGCCTTACTAGGAACTGGTAACTAGCTACCACAGAAAAGGTCTGTGTGACAATGTTTCCTCACGTGTCACATCTCCCACTCCTTCCTGGGAATAATTCCCACTAACTGCAGTGAGACATGACACCAAATACATACAAGTAAGGTTTTGACCCATTATATTCCTATGAAATTCTCATTGAACATCTGCAGTATGTTAAGTCATTCCTATTTTATTAAAAAGAGAACCCAAGTACAGACTAAGTGCTAAAAGACTAATGAAGACTCATTGCTGCAAAGAAAACACTCCACCTTAGTCTGGGTATGTGCTAAATATTTACACTAACCATCAAGAATGGACCTGTAATATCCTCTAAATATATATTTACACGTGTTTAGAAATTAAAAGCCAAATCCTTTTTCCACTAACATCAATGGGAGTTTTGCCATTGGCTTTGGTGGAATCGGGGATTTGATCCAATAAAATAATTTGTTAACTGTTAAATTTTCCAGGAAAAAGAAAAAAAGATTTTCTTCTATGCTTTTTCTTTTAGAGCACAGCTAAGGAGAAGACAAAATTTAAACAACTCCACTGGACTGATTTATGCTAAAAGTCTAATGTAAACCTCTACAAAGCAGGAACATTGAGTTAAGGCTTGAAGCTGATTAGTTTCTAGTTTTAAGTTGGAAGGATAAGAAAAGTACAAGGCAAACAATTCCTTTGGAGTGAGAAAGCATATTTTGATTACCTCTTCTTTTATTGTAAAATCATTCCCCACCACACTATGAGTGGACTCCAAGCATCATTGTTAGCGAGTAAGTCACAAGAACCAAAGCTGAAGTATGGATAAAGCAGCAAGATCATAACACATCAAAGTATCATATACACTGAAGAAGTAACTCAGTGTCCTTAGGTTATTTTTGTTTAGGCTTTTTTCTGTTTTTTCCTATAAAAATTTGATCTATGTAGGACTTCATTCACATGGACACTAACAATGAGGAAGTATTTGCTTTGGCGGTAAGTGGATCGCACATCTGTTTAACTTCTTTTGTGATTTTATTTTTTTAACATAAGGTTTCTCTGCGTTGTACAGATGTGAATCAGGTAGCATTTGACTTTTTCCCCCTGCTACTGAGGTGTTCGGTGGTTGCTCTCTGCTGGGGTGCTTGTTTCACTGACTTTAGCCACGCAAATCCATCGCTCGAAAGAGCAGGCTTCATTTTTGGACTGGTTTGGTGGGTCTTTTCACTCATGATCAGTCAGCATAGATAATAAATCCAGAAAATGTGCTGTATTTGTTGTTGTTTCCTCCATGTGCTTTTCCTCCATCTAATTTAATATAAACTTCATCTCCTGGCTCCAGGTGAAGAACCACGCTGTTACTGGCGTAGTCATAGTTCTGATCAGCATCCTGAGCAATTGCACTAGCTCGGACCTACATAAAACACATAATGAGGGGTTAAGTAAATTCAGATTATTTTTTCCTGCACTGTGAAATTAAAGCACATCCTCAGCATTTTATCCAGCATGCATAAATTGCCACTTTGAGTGTCTGGCAATGTATACTGTAGTGTTTTCCTATGGTTATCACACGTTTTTCCTACAGCACAGAATTTTAAAACAAAGCAATAGCCTGCTCCAATTAATACACAACTCTTTGCCCTCCTGTAAATGTTTGGACCCTCTCAAAATATATGCACCATAAAAGCTGGCACGGGGAGAAATGGAGCTGGTCGTGTGCCAGCTCTGCATCGGTGTCACTTTGATGTCAGGGGAATATTTGATTGACGTTGGTGGAAATCCACAGTGATACCAGGCTGGACTTTTTCCAGAGGTGATTTGTTGTCATACTGCTGACAGGACCACGCTGCAGAAAGAATACAGAAGTGCACACCCACCCACAAACCAGAGCACACAAGCGGGTGAGGATCCCAGCTGGGATTTGGAAAAACTTTCTATTTCTGTGTGTTGTTAAGAGATGCACATTTGAAAACCCTCAGGCTTTATTTGCTTTAAGAGGTTTTGGAACCGACAAGCCACTGAGGCTGTATTTGTTGTTTCCTCCATGTGCTTTTCCTCCATCTAATTTAATGTAAACTACATCTCTTGGCTCCAGGTGAAGAACCACACTGTTACTGGCGTAGTCATTTGCAACTTTCACTTCAACATGTGTGGCTTTTTTCCCCATTTTTCCCTGGCCGTTGTGTGACTGACTGATGACATTTGCCATTAGTAGCAAACTGCAATGCTAGTCTGTAATGCTGAGATGGATGTTGGTCCCTAGCAGTGAATAGTCTCTGGCATTGCAAGTCTCCACATCATTTATATATAATTTGTCCCTGTTTGGTAAAATATTTAAACTTAGCTGTATGTGATTTATTTCACATGTAACACATCATCTGCTTGTTGCTTGGCTTTGTTGTGGCTTAGTTACAGAACAGTAAGTGATTTAGTGCTATTGCAAACCTGAACTAAGTAATAATGCATGACTTGGCGTACTCTATGTGGGATTTTTATCTGTCCTGAATAGAAAAAACAGGCTGTAAGTCACAATTTTCCATGGCTTCTTTTCAAAGTTTAAATGATACATTTCCAAATTAAATTTTCATGTGATAGAATTTCACATTAATATTGAAATGTTAAAAAGGAGGGGGTTCTTTTACCATGCGGGATCTTATGGCATTATGCAGCTTAAAAATCACAGTAGGTGGAAATGTTTTATCCATCCTGTAAGAAGAATGAGAAAGGCTTAAAACACTTGCAGTGCTGTGAGAGTCTGCAGATTTAAACTGATACATAGCATGATGATACACACCAGTTACTTCAGGACTTCTTGATCCTAAATTGCCTGGAATTGTTTCCAGAGGTAATCTATTTTGCTAGTGTTTAAGCAGTCGTTATTTAAAATACTGGATATTTTCTGTGGATTAAAGACTGCCAGGTGGAGTTGAAGACCCTGGGCCACTAACCCTGGAAATACCCTCCAAATAAAAGAACAAATTTGAGACTATTCTTGGTAGGACAAATGGGAAGGGCAAATGGAAGGGAGTGAAAAGCCTATATATGAGGTAGAGAGACTTTCAGAGAACTAGTATCTTGCATGCAGGCAAACAAAATAGTTTCAGTTACTTTCCAGATTTCCATTTACATCACAATAAGATGCTACTTCATAAATGTATCTGAAATGTTGATTTTTGTAGATGGTGAAGGAGAATTTGAATTGTATTAATAACTATCTCAATGGAGTGGGCACTGACTACAACAGCAATACAGATTTCATTTTTAAGGTTCTACATAGGACTGAAGAGAAAAGATTATGGATAATGAAGCCTAGTAAACAAACTTTAGATCTTGCTGCCTTTTGTATGAAAGAAAATGTCCTGTAAGCTCCAGTGTGCTGTTCTTAAGAGGTTTCACCTTTCTGTTTGGCCAGCCAGAGCAATTTCTTTCCAAAGCCTGGGAGAGCAGTCTCAAGTATTCTGCTGCAAGAAGGTAAATGTATCTCTAAATTAAACCATTAACAGACTAAATGTTTCATAATTTGTATTGCTGCTCACCTTTTTCAGGAAGTTACTCTCTTGGGTTGTCCCTCACATACTAACTATTCAAGCTCTGTAGCCATTAAAGAAAGCAATATGTTAACAAGTGGAGATCTTGAGATGCCTCCTCTGCATTGCTCAGACACTATATTTTTCTCTAAGTCATACACTTTCCAACAGTTTGGGGTTTTTTTCATTGTGACAAAACACTGAATTTATAATGTTTTCTTTGTCTGGCTCAATTTGAAGACTTACTTGGAAAATTTCTCAGCTTTCTTACAAATAATACACAAAGTCAGCCACTGTCACATCCCATCAGCCTTTAGTTTTTCAGGTATAAATCATAAATCAAAATGACTGCTGCTTTAAAATTGTGCATCAATTTTAAATAGTTTCTATGCAGATATTTACCCAAATACTTATCTTTGCAGAGATAGATGCAAATATGTACATAGAACTCCTGCCTTTTGTTTTTCTTTGAATCACTATAAGTTTAATTTTTCTCATGTCTGGTACTGGAAGGAATTATATTTAGGAACAGTTATACTTCAGGCTCAATTTAATATTTATAATGGGTTACTTTTTTCAGGGTTTGGAAAAACAAACACTTTGAAACATTATAAATAGGGCTCAAAAATAGATTAGTATTTTAATTGCAAGAAAAAAATGTATTCTTGTGGTGGACAGTATCACCTTTCTATGAGGAAATCAGAGTGAATATCATACTATTATTCTTAGTTCCTGTTTATCTGCTGAGACAGTATTTACGGTAGATATTTTCTAATTTAATTAATTGCTGCCGATGTCCTCATCATTCCGTTTTCACAGCACTTCTGAGGAGCCATAAAGAAAAGGTTAAGTGGGTTATCAGATTAATTTACCGGCCGCGGGTGCCACCGTGGAGCGTTTGCGGGGGAAGAAATCCGCTAACGAAGGAGCCCCTCGGCAGCCCGCAGGCTTCGGCGGGACATGGGCACCGCTTCTCGGTCCTTGGGGCACCGCAGAGTGCGGGTCCGTCCCCTCCGGGGAAAAAGCCCGGGGAGAGCTGCAGCGCCGGGAAAGCCCGGCCAGGGACCTGTTGAGCCGCAGGTCTCTGCACGGGGCGCCGGGGGAGCGGCGGCAGCATCGTTCAGCTCCCGGAGACATGGGGGATCCCCAGCGCCCCGAACTGTCCCCGGGAGCCGGAGCAGGAGGGATGCCTGTGCGGCATGGCGGAGGGCTGCCCTAAGGAGAGCGAGGAACGACTCCCCGGAGTCTCGGCGCGATCCCTCAGCCGGTGCCGAGGGAAGCCTTGCTCCCGCGGAGGTTTTCTCAATAGGTGCCCCGTCCCGCGCCGTAGTGGCTTTTCTCATCCACGTCTCACCTCTCCCCTGGCAGCACCACCCTCCCTCAGCTCATCCACCGCCCCCGCTTTGTTTCCCCTCCCTGTGGGAACGCCCGGCCACGGCCCGGCCCGCGCTCACCCCCGACCGCTCCCGGGCAGGCCGGGCTGAGGGCAGCGCTCCGGCCGGAGGCCGGCCCAGACAACGGACCGGAAGCCGACGACAGCGGCGAGACTCGGCTTAAAGAGTGCACTGAGTCTGCCTTCACCTGGCCACCCCGGGCAGCCTCAGCCCTGCACGGAATACCCGTCCCCTGAGGAGTCCTCAGGTACCCGAGGCGGAGCGGGCCGTCGCTCCGCACCTCGATCCCCAGCTCCCTTCTGCCTCCCCAGCGGCTCTCCCTGGGCCCCGCTCCCCCGTCTCACACCCGCCCCGCCTGTAGCTGCCGCCCGGCTCCCCTTCCCCACCCGCTCCTCTCCCTCTATTCCT
>VZTY01029967.1:175696-202506 GCA_013400935.1 Turnix velox | reverse complement strand
GGTCGCGGAGCCGGGCTGCGGTCGCTGCAGCCGAGAGAGGAGCGAGAGAGGCGGCGGGAGTCGCTGCCGCCGCGCCCCGGTCGCCCGCACCCGCACTTTTATCCTCCCGCTGGCGATCGACTTTTTTTTTTTTGCAGGCTGTGCCAGTCCGAGTCAACTTTGCCTGCAACTTGCCTTTCCTCTCTCGATCGCCCCGCTCGCCTCCTCGCTCCCTCTCTCTCTCTCTCTCTCTTTCTTTTTTTCCTTTTATTTTTTTTTTTCGCGGAGACGACAGTGCTTAGCAGGGACGCGCCTTTCGGCCGCCCCGCAGCCTCGCCGATGCCCGCCGCCGAGAGCCCGCACCGCCGCGCCGAGCTGGAGCCGGAGGGAGAGCGGGATCTTGCCCGGGTGCCACCTGCCAGGAGAGGAGGAGGCTGACGAGCGCGCTGGAGCAATTTATAGGCACCCAAAAGCGCAGGGGAAAGGGGAGCTGCTTTGGCATCTCATTCCAGCATCTGCTCTGCTCTTCCCACTCACAGGGAGTTTGGCATTACTCTGGCAGTGTGGGAAATATATATTTTTTTTTCCCCTCTCTCCCTCCCCCACCCCTCCCGCAAACGGATGAACAGCGAAATCGTGAGCCTCACTCACTAGCTGCCTCTTGCGATGACAGCTCTTTCTGGAGCAGACCAAAAGGAAGAGATGCGCTTAGAAGCCTCTGGGTACCCTTCAGGTCACCAATGGAGAATTAAAAGGTCAATCCACCTACTGCTTAACGCTTCCCTGAGGCTACCCTGCCTAGTTAGTGTTTTCTGGGAAGTACCGCTTTAAATGTAGAGATGCTTTGCGGTTACCGATTGCCCAAGTGGAAGTTATTTGAAAACATACCTCCCAATTCGCACAGTAATAGAGATTAGCAACTCTCACAATTTCGGATTTCCCTTCCCCTCCTCGATCACTTCTATAAAGACAGAGAAGCAAAAGGCTCCTTCCGTGAATTAAAATTGCCATCCTCATTACCGGGTGCAGTGTTTCCCAGCCAGCCACCGCTTTGAGAGCAAACTGGCAGCGAGGAAAGGGGTTCCCTTTTGTTTAGGAGGCGAAGGAAAGAGAGGGGCATTTGCAGATCAACACATGCCTGGACGTGAGAAAAAGGTCTTCCGGGCTTAAGTCGGGGGCAGCAGAGCGCTTTGTATAGTCTTGAGGTTTTATTCTTTCATTTTCCCCTTTCTTTTTTTATACGTGTGTGAAAGGTTTCTCCTCCTCCAAGGGCTGGTGGGCACCTCTGTGACTTAGTGGGAAGGTGAATGTGCATTATTAGTGGCATTTCTCTCAGGAAAATATTAAGGGACTTGTCCTGCTCACAGATATACAAGGTACACAAAGAGCTCTTTAGATAAACAAACAGAATTGATTCCTAAATCATACTTCTGTATTCAGGAGCAATGGACGTCAATCAAACGTGGGTGACATTTGCCTGTCAATACAGGGATGATGGCTGGAAAGAGTGTGACTTATTACAGCAAGGCAAGAATCCGAAATGAGCAGCAGCAGCAGCAAATAGGACAACAGCCGAATAATGGCACCTCCAGCCATGATCAGAGAGCTCTGATCTTGTCTTGGATTTTATTAGCACGAATCCCCTCTCCCCTCGCCCCTGCTCTTTTCTTTCTTTTCTGTTCCACAACACAATAAGGTCAAAGAAGCTGGCACCGGGAAACAAAGATTCATTGATTCTTCCTTTTAAGCAGAAATGTCAGCAGCTTCTTTCGCTCTTCCCTCAGAGACTCAAAGGCATCCAGTGTGTCCATGCTGCGGAGACATGGGGCCAGCCCAGCTTCTTATCTCCCCAGAAGAGTCCTGATAAAGCTCCCATTTCCCGCACTTGTAAATATCCCTCACTCCCACGTTCTTTTTTTTCTTTCTTTCTTTTTTCTTTCATCTAACACTCTGCCTTTAAAAAACTCTTTATCTGGCACTGGTGCAAGCTAGCTCTCAGCTGAAGGCTTCCCCTGAAGACCCAGAAAGGTATCTGGACAGACTTGGAGAATTGTTTGTATCTCATCTCTCGATGCACCCCATAGGAAAGGGCTTTCAGCTCTGCTCTTTCTTCAAAAGAAAGGACAAGTTGTGCCAAGAGTGTCTGTCTCAGCCCATAGCTGGGCCCTTGAGGTGCTGTATTCAGTCATCCCTAACCTAGGTGGTTTTCATGACATTGGAATGTGCATAAACCTCCATTAGAAAGGATGTGTTACACTCTGGGAAAACAGCAAATCTCCTGCCTTTAAATAGGCACAAACCTATTGTGGCCTGTCAACCCACAGATGCTGGGTGACTTATTGGCACTCAGTACCTTCCTCCAGCTGTCATAAAGCTGATTAGTAAAGTGAGGTCCTACCATATGAAGCACGTTCACCCTCTCAATAAAAAGTTTTGTCCTCAAGCTCATTCACTCTGGATTCCTGCAGACTGTCTCCCAAAGATGACCTGTGAGCCACCTGCAAAAAACAGAGCCTGAGTAGGCAGAATAGCAAGAAGAGAGCAAGGAGGACCAGAAACAATGGATGTAAATTGGAAAGGGTTAGATTTAGACATGACATAAGAAAGAAATTCTTTACAGTGAGAGTGGTGAAGCACTGGAACAGGTTGCCCAGAGAGGTTGTGGATGCCCCTTCTCTGGAGGTGTTCAAGACCAGGCTGGACAGGGCACTGGGCAGCCTGATCTAGTGGGAGGTGTCCCTGCCTATGGCAGGGGGGTTGGAACTCGATGATCTTTAAGGTCCCTTCCAACCCAAACTATTCTATGATTCTAAGTGCCAGTGCTGGGTTGTCAGTAGGGCTTGCGTGTTAGCTGGGAACATGGCACCTTGAAGCCAGACCAGGGCTTTATTTACCCCTGATTACCAAGGAAAAAGTAATTTTTCTAAGGAAACTAAGAACAGGAAGCCAAAGGGCTCAAAAGTTACTCACTGCGGGTCTCAGTAGCCTGAAGCAAAGTTAAAGGAAATGGAGAAACCTGTTTTTTTAGCATGGGACCTTTAAACTACTGAAGCATTACATCAAAGTATCAATTAAGACTTGGGCAGCATTTATGTATATTATAATCTCCTCTCCATGCTAAAGGCTAACAGCCAAGATTGACAGTCCATTCTTAATACATCCATTGTACCTTTATGAGCTGCCACCAGTCTTAACAGACTAAATTTCTCTATTTTTGAAATCTTCTTGCAGGTTTGCTCCAGCCTTTCAGCGTGTTTTCTTCCCTTCCTGTTCTCTGGGCCTTTACACATTCAGACTCACAGTTGGTGTTCGAGCTGTATCCCCTGCAGCTTCTGCCATTTGAAGCAGCCTGCCCACAGCTCTTTTCCTTAATCACTAATTAGTTAACTTTCATACAGGGCCTTAAAGCTGCACAGTATAACATGCATGTTCATTTTACCCCACTGCTGTTGCCTCCGCACTAAGGAAAATTGGAGAAAACTCAGTGACAATGCATCCAACAACACAAAATGTCTCCCTGGGTCTGCAGTCCTAAATGCAAAGGGTTGACCCTGGAAAAACCACTGTTTGAGAAAGGGCAGCCCTTTATCAGCTGTGCTGAGCAAGAGGAACATGGAAAAAGGCGTAAGCCCAGCAAAGGAGCACTCGAATGCTGTGCCAAGTCCCATATTGCTTGTGCACTTATATCTGCATCTCCTTTGCTCTGGCTTATATTTTAGCTCTTTTAAAAATTACTTAAAGGGAGCATTTTGAATTTCAATCAACTCAAAATTTAAGGCTTTGCTACATTGTGCCTTAAGACTAGATACCAGCACCTTGGCCAGGTCAAACAACAGGCACTCACTCCAAAGGGTTTAAGGCTCCAAAGTGAAGCTATAAGAGTGGAGGAAAACTATATCAGTATACATGGCTCAAAAGTACCATGGTGATGTGGCAGTGACACCTTTGCTGCCATCCCTAACCATTCCTGGTACTCTGTTTCCTTTCTCTTCACCCAGTTTGCTAGAATTTCAGAGCTGGCACTTGTGTCAGATAATTCTCCCTGGAAAGTTAGAGACTCCTGCACTGCTTTTTGGTAGAAGAATGGACAGTCAGCCCTTACTCTGTCCTCCTAGAAACTTGTTTTGGTCAGCATGGATGAAGACCACCTGTATCTATACTGATGTAAGTTGCCCACTGCATTCTATCATAAAATTAAGGTTGTCATGGAAGGAAAATCAGCTTCAGTGTAAAGAAGGAAAAATTGGTTTTGGAATTTTTGGGAGCTTTAACCTGTTGCCTGAAATATGGGATGTCCCTGTGCAGGGTCTATTTTGCTCTTCATTTATTTAATCCATTTATGTGTGTGACTGGAAATATTCTAGGTTAAGTTTTGTCCTAATTAATAATGCTCTTTGGAGATCAGCTTCATAACCTGCACAAAAACAGGAACTGGATTGAGAGCTGGAACTAGATGATATTTAAGGTCACTTCAGACCCAAATCATTCTTTGGTTCTGTGAAATAATCCAATGAAAATATGTTCAGCCTTGAAGGGATTACAACCACTTTTCAAATCCAAATGAGGGGGGAGTTCAGGGAGGGCTGTCAGTAAAGTGACAGGGCTCAAAAAGGAGAATTTGCAAATAAACACATATCTTTTCTTTTTAGTTTTTCATCTGATCAGTCAAATATGACTGATTAATGTGGGGAAAGAAAACAGAAAGATCTGTATATTATGAATATAATGCTTTGCTGGTGAATTACTGTAGAAGTAAAAACATAACTGTGTATGTAACAATAAGTCCTAAACACAAAGGAACTTAGAGATTATACATTCTACTGCTCAGGCTTAAGGATCTAAAATAGTCATATTTTGTATCAACTGACAGTTGCTAGCATAAATAGCAGTAATGAACCATAAGAGATACTCATAATTGCAAGTGCTCTTGTTCATTCCAAAGATCAAACCAGTAGTTTCAAGTAGAAAATATTCTTCTTTCTGGTTTCTCCTCTTTCACATGCCTGATTCTCTCTTAGTCTTTTCTTCCCCCTCCCTGTGATCTAAGATGCCACATCTAGAGCAGTGGTATAGAGCATGGGAAAGTGTACAGTCAACACTGGAACTATTTTTTGATGAGACACCAGTACTTCTCCAGCCCCAGTGATGCCCAGCCAGTTGGTTGCTCTTGCACTGGTGATGGAATAGAACTGCAAGAGTTGTACCCAGAGTCAACTTCACCGTCTCTGAGTAAAGCTGCTCTCCCTGAGGCCCTTTTTGTGATCTGTCACCCCTTCCAAATGGCAGTCCCATACTTTCCTTTGCAGGGAAAGCTGTGATTTGGATAATTTCTAGAGAAGCCACAGTGCTATGGAGACACAACTGAGCCATGTTTGCACCCACCAGTAAATGCCTCCTCCAGAAATAGCCTCAATTTGCAAATAAGTGCGCTGCATTTCAGGATCTAGGTTTCATGCACTGAGCTGTTTCACACAATGCTTCCTTCAGCTTTCCTCACAGGAGCCTGGACATCCAGTGACCCCATAGACCATGGCAGTTCCTGCTTGCAGCAGGATCCAGCTCACAGTTGGGGTCAGCTCTACTTGCTAAAACCACTCTTTTTCTCTACATGCCCCACCTTTCCCTCCCTGTAGGATGAGCATTTTAACTTATTATCTTCTTTTAATGATGAAGTCCTGGCTTTGGCAATTCCCTATGTAACTGCATCAGTGGCTGCAATGTTTTTCATACAAACTTTCTGCCTGTTCCCTCCCCCCTCCCAGCCCTTAACTCCTTTCAGGTCAAAATCCATAACAGATAACCTTTCATCAGCTGGCAGACAGAAGAGCTCACAATGTTTGTTAATAAACACCAAAATATAGAGACATTTGTAAGTGCTTTCAAATCAAGGAGCACTGCTAATAGTGAAGGCTACAGTGTCAGCATTCTTATGAAGATGGAAATAGTAAATACAAAAGGGTAGAAGATAAATGTCTCTAATGTGGGAGTAAGATTAAACAACCACTTTGTCCCTGCTTAAAACTGTACCAATAAGCAAAGGCATAAATCATGTTGTGCTTCTATTAAAAATTACATCAGTTGTTAAAGGCAATCAGGAATAGATTTCCAAGTGATTTGCCCATGAGTATGATTTTGGTTACTTTTGAAATGGTTATTAGGCTGTCAATGCTATAAAAGAAGGATGTTGTGGGGGGGGAAAGCAAGAGCAGAAACAAGCTTTTCCAAAGTGTCATCTGCTATTTATCCTACCTGCTTCAAACCTCAAAGACTCCCTTCCATTGTTCTACCAACCCAGCAGTCATCTCCCTTTTCATACTAAAGTCCTTTATATTCATCAGGAGGTTGATGGATGGGCAGTAAAAACAGATAGCTGGGAGTGAAAAACACAAAATTAAAATTCCCAGAGTGGCAAGATGCCCAAGAGATTTATTTTTTTTCTTCTGACAACCCTTCAACTGATTTTCTCTTTGTGCCTGATTATTGATTTCTGGAGTAGTTGATGGCGTAATTTACTTTGCAAACAGCAATTATTTCTGATAATTTGTTTTTTCCCCTATAAGTTTCATTAATTAAAGCAGGACACTCTTTGGTCCCAAATAATCTTCTTAACAAGTGGCAGACGGTGAAATCTGGCACATTCCTGCAGGATGCTGAGCCTTTGGTTATTGTGTTAGGCAGCTACACTCCCTATTCTGTGAAATTTAGCTTTGCTTTCTTAAAAAAACACAGCATATTGCAATTTTGACCTGTAGACTTGTTCCACCACAAATGAGGAGTAGCTCCACTGAGGTGGAGTAAGTAGTAAGTTAAGAAATGTATACAAGAATTGGCTCCACTGTTTGCAGTGTATTCAGGGAGCTGCAAGGCAGAAGGACACAATAATGAGTGCCCTCATCCCCAACAGGGACTGACTGCACTGCACAATGGGGAAGGGACCAGGATGTTTCCTCATGGTGTCACAGAGACATGAGCCAAGCCATGCAGAGGAACCATTGTAGGCATTTCCCAGCACAATGTGTTGTTGATGCAATTATTAATAGGCCATCCTGTACTGAATGTAACTTTGGGTAAATACTTGGGAATTTAACTTCAGTTTGTACATTTACCATCTGGGATATTCCTCTGTTCTTACACACAGCACCAACTTAAGACTGTTGGTGTTCCTTCTAAACAGCAATAAAACTCCAGTCTTGCTAGTTACTGCACAAATTCAAAAAGCATCAGGAGAAAAGAGAAACATGACTGACTGGAGAGTAAATTTACTATCTGGTGACTGAGATTTTCTGCTCTCCAGGTAGATAAAATCTCAATGGAAATTCTCCTATCATTTAATGAGCCATTATACAGAGGTTTTTAATACACAGAGAGAAACGCATGCCCATGTACATGTATGCACACAACTGTAAAACACAAATATGTCATTTCCTGGAGTCTGAGCAGAACACTAAACCTGCTAGTCTGTATTTTGTTGTTTGAATGTAACCAAAAAGAACAGGATATTATGTACAATATTCCATGAAAATATTCCAAATCACCAGCATGCACATGGAGCTACCCCACTGAGCTAATAGATGGAGTGTCAAGTGTTGTTCACTCTTAACGCTGAGTGACTCCCTCAGCCTGAAAGGAGCCCTGGCTCTGGTGTTACTGTGCAGTGGAGCTCACAGCGTTTGAGTTTCATTGCTGTTTGTGGGAACAGAGTCTAGCCTGGAATTCTTGGTTTAATTAACTTTGAATCACTAATGTCAGTCTTTAAATATCTAAAAGAGGCGAGAATCTTTTTAATGCTGGGGAGAGAAAATGAAATGGGAAGAATTTACACTTAAATTCCTGATAAATGCCACTTCTTCATGTGACTTCTTCATGTCTGGAGTAATAGGGACACCTAAAGAGAGGGCAGTGACTGAGTGGATGAAGACCTTCTGATGAGGAGATGATAGTAGATGAGAATTGCAAAGGGACCATCATTTCCAGAGAGCAGCCTTTCTAGCCATAACACATTGAGATGGCCAGGCATTATTTGGAGAATTCATTTTGAACCAGGGAAAACACAACACTGAATCTTTCTGCAGGAGGGACTGTGGTACTTCCACGCCTGGAGCAGCTGCCTCGGTGGAGGCAGTGGAGCTTTGGCCCAATTCTTCCTTCAGACAACTTGTCTGGTAACTGCTCCTCCAACATTTGTCTCCTACCAGGTAGGGATATTAGCAGCTTTAAACACAAACGAATTTGTTGCCAATTTTTTTCCTCAGGTTGCTTTTCCCAGAAAGCAGGAGGCTGTTGTGCTGCCAAGCCTGGATTCCACAGGATCCAGGCATCAGACAGTCCCAGTCTAGAGACTTCCAGTAAGAGCTCCCTCTCTACATATTTAAACACCTCCTTTGGGATTACATTCCAGATTATTTATTTTTTACACTTGGAAGGCATCTATTTGGCATTAAATGTTTATCTTTTAATAGGTTTCTGTTCCTAATTATGTCATTATTGCACCTCCTCTGTCAATCTATTACATCTTTCTTAATTTTAAAGTGCTAGTACAGGGCTAGTCTGAAGCCATGAAGTAGGTACCTCAGTGACAGCATCACATCTGGGCTTTCCTTATTGCTATGCTCAGTGGACAGGTAAAAAGCCATTTAAAAAGAAACAATTTTCTAATGAAAATAAAGCTGGCTCACGGCTATGACTCCAGTATGGCACATTAGCACATCTTCACCTGCCCAGCTTCCTTTATCCCCACATCTTCAGATGAGGAGCACAAGGGATAAACTGAGTTGCCCTCACTGTTCCCTTTGTAGGGTTCTCTGTCATTTGCACAGAGAGGTCCCAGCACAGAGGCTGCTGCTGCCAGAGAACTGTGTGGGGAGGGCAAAAGGGAAACAACCTCCAACACTCCAGTTACTCAAAGGATTCCCGTGCCTCCACTCTGGATGATCACACTTCCTGTGCTTCTGTTTATACATACATTGATTCCAGGTTTCCAGAGTCACCTTGCAAGACTTTGAACATCCATGATCCCACAGACACTGTCCTGGAGTCAGCTCTGTAATCCCCACAAATTTCTATTCAGCTATGTAAAAAGGTGGATGAACTGCTTTTCACTTACTTCAGGTCAGTCAGGCTGTAGAATAATGAAAAATATAAACACTCTTTTTTTTCTGACCTGGCAGGCAACTCTGCTGGCTGTCCCCATGGCCTCTCCCACCAGACACCCATTAGGGGCAGAAGGTGCAGCATTTGTTCACCCAGATGCTACCCAGGGGCAGTGGAAGTGCCAGCACAGCAATGGTAAAAGAGGAGAAAGCATCTGTCATGCAGAGGACACTTGCCAGGAGGTGATGGACGTTTTCAGGTAAGGCAAATGCTGTGGTTGAGGCATTTGATTCTGCAAAAAAGGCATGTGTCTGCCTGGTTTCACATGAGAGCAGTGGGAAGTGGAATAGAGAGCAAAAGTCTGTGGCTGAATGGGACAGATGGCAACCCTTTCCAAAAATAGCTTTGCTAGAAGTAGAACACATGGTAAATTGCATTAATTTTAATAATTGGTTTTTATGCTTTGATAAAAACTGGCAAAGACCTAGAAGGATCCTCTACTCAAGATAATTAACATAGCTCTCCTTGACTGCTCTCCTTTAGAGAGAATGCTGTTTTGAGACTCTTAGGGATGAGGCTGCCCACTTGTGCCAGGAAAGTGGAGTGCTCAGCTGGATGTGGGACCTGCAGGAAAAACAGGACTCGTGGGCAGCTACTGAGACATCAAATAGCTTGAGGCCATGAAAGATGAGTTTGGTCTGAGGGTCTATGCTGGCTGCAGCTTGGCAGCATCTCATGTCTATTGGCCAAAGGATCCTCCAGAGTCACACTTGGGAGGCAACCAGATCCAAACTCTTAAAAAAAAGAATCCAGCAAGAACCTTTACTCCAAAAGCAAAGGCATATTTTAAGAAATAGAGGGTTTTTTTATATCTTCCAGCAGATATACAATTTCCTAGCTGCTTCAGGAGAAATGAAACAGGCAGCTCCTCTGCCTGTTACAAAGGGGATTTCTGCCTGCCACAGTGCCAGTTACCACTGCATCAATGTCTCATGAAATGAGACGACAGGAGGAGCACACCTGGGCTCTGCTAAAGGGCACTGGAGCCAGTGAAACACATGGTACATTTGCTGCCACTTCTTACACCAACCTCTGGTCACAAATTAGGGATGCTTTACGTCAAAAGGCATCTTCATATCAAAGGGAATCCCCCCAGCAACGTTGCCAAGGCACAACATCAGACAGTACCAGCATCTGGTTTGCACCGGCCACCTCACTAATTAAACTGGTTTAGTCTTCTGCCCACTGCAGCTAACACAAACCATAGCTCTCCAGCTGCTGACAATGTCCAGACAAGGCTCTACGCCAGTGACATGGAATCAGTTTCTAATTGATGCAGTTAATTCTGGGCATCCGCTGTTCAGCTGGTTTTAAAATGACATTTAATTACCCGGGGGATGTCGGAGAGCCAGCGACGCTGCATTTCTCTCTATTCCTCTGGAATACACAATGTGGTTCCTCCTTACGGTGCTACACATTTTTCATATGAATGAATGGTATTTTCTTTCACATCTAAGAAGTGTGCCTGTCAGTCCAGATCAGAGTCAGTCGGGGATACAGTCACAAACCTGTCAGAGTCAGCAGGCAACAGGCCAAGGTCTAGGAGTGTTATTTGTTCCTGTAAGACTGAAGGAACTCACTGCAACTGTGGTTTTATCCCCAAAAAGAGTGCTGTGGCTGCAGTTGAATGGGGTTGGTTTTCTTCTTTCTTCCTGGACCAGCCTCAGGCAAACAAGCAGGATTTGTGTCACACAGCAGCAGCCTGAGTAGCTCTGAGTCTGTGGTAGAAATATACAAACACAAATGTGTGTATTTATACACAGCTAATGCTCCTAAAAGACACTTGAGCTAAACATTGTTGGCTGGGTTGTGTGTGATTTGGATGCACTAAAGGCTGATTGTTTGAAGCATTCAGGCAGATGAGCTGAAAAGAATCTGCTAAGTCAGGTCTCCTCCAGCTACAGGGACCACAGAAGTGAGTAAACCCTTCACTGGGAGAGGGCTCTGCTCCCTCAAGTGTGCCATGGTTTGGTTTTTCCCTCTCCAAGCCAGAGGTGAAGCACAAAGGCAGTGCTGGAGGATGCTCTAGACAAGGGAGAAAGCAGTTTCCATCAGGTCCATGCTGTGGTGCTTGGAGTGGGATTGGCACCACATCTCTCCCAGCACCCCAAGGATTTGGTTCATGTGTGAATCATGCTATTTGTGTGTAGTAATCTTTTTAAAGCTCAGTGATTTAGACTGACAAATGTATTCTGATTTCCTAACGTTTTCTTCACATCTTTGCTGTGTTTTTCCATAGAAATTATTCTGTTTAGCAGCTCAGGGAAAAAAATACTGGCAGCTAGAAGGCATATTCCATTCTTGCATAGAATTACAATGCCTCTTCTTTTCAGTCCCACCTAAAACATTTGTCTTTGTGTTTTCCTCAATGTCACTGTCCTGTAGCTCTATGATTAACTCTATTTTCCCATACCCCTTGTGGTTTTGTCGATGTGTTTCCATGAGATGACAAGGGCCAGTTTCCTGCACTGTACTTACTTTTGTTCCCACTTTTTCCCTCCAGCTGCAGGCTACAGCCTCTTCACAGTACACATTGAAGGCTCTTGATCTCTGTATTGCTGCAAGGGCATCGTGAAGCCCTCTTCAAACACAACCCTCAGCCCAGAAATACTGCATAAGGAGCAAAGAACAAGAGAGAAGTGGACATACTTGAGCAAACACTGCGTAAGGGGTGAGTTATTCTGGTGCTGCTGGGTTGAAACATTTGACTGCATCACAGGCAGCAGATGAGGACAAATCTTTGACTTTTCCACAGACCTGTGGGTTTTCTCTCTAACTGAAGGTGGATGTTGCACGCAGTGTGATGGGAGATGGGAAATCTTAGAAACACGAAAAGAATACCAAAAACATTGCAAGGAAATGGAGCTGATTCAGTCTCTTGCCTTACTCAGTAATCAAAGAAGTTGCTTTTGATAGCTTAGTAGTNCCAAAATTAACAGCTTATTTTATTCCGCTGCAGAGAATTAAGGAAATCCAGATCATAACCTTCCTTGTCTCAAGTGCTCTAATCAGACTGCTCTGACCTCTGCTCCATGTTTGATGTGCTAATACCCCTGCCAGATCTGCTCTGCAGAACTGTTAATTTGCTTTCTAAACAGCACTCAGCCAGCACAGCTCACCTCCTTTACTGGATGCACCCAAACTGTAATCCTGAAATGTCACAGTGGGTCATACCTGAGCTTATTTACATTACATTTGTATATTCCACAACCTGCCTGCACATGCAGAAGAGGAAGTCACTTCATGGCTGCCTGAGAGGGGAATTGTGACTGACAAAAACAAGAATACAAGATGTGTACCAGAATACTGAATGTCAGATTTAAGAATTCCCCACTGCTCAGCAGCAGTTTACTACACTTTGTTCATGAGAAAAGTTCACAAGACCTCCTCAAGCTTTCTGGTGAATCTGTCCTATGAAATTATGAAGGAACACACTCTGTGAAATGAGGGCAGAAGACTCCCACTGTGGTGCCATTAGCTCATTTCAGATCCACAAAAGAGAAATGTGGAAATACTGCTTTTTGCTGCAGACCCTGAGTATGAAGGAGATTGATTTCGAGGAAGTAGGACACTAACCAGTGTGGGCTGTATGGCCCACCCCACACAAGGCATCATGTTCCCTGTCCTGGTCCTGAAGGTTTATTCTTTTTCATAAGTCTTGTAACTTCTGCCCAGGCGCATCTGCCTTCTTCCTCTTTGTTGAGAAGTTTCAACATTTGCCCTCAGTTTCCTACACTCATTTCTTTCTGGAGTGCTACCACTTGACTCCCAATAGCTAGGCTGAAGACTAGACCTTTCTCCAGGGCTCTCAGCAATGTGGTGATGTTGCAAAAGTTGCCTTGAAGGCAGCTAAGCCTCTTCTGCTGCCTGGCAATGCTGAAACAGGAAATAGTGAAAACAATGAGTGAACAAGAGTTCAGTCCAAAAGCAATGTGTGCCTTCTGAATTGGGCTTGAATTTTTTGAGAATCAGTGTCCCAATTAGCAATAAGCCTTCCATCTTGCTGGCACAGCCACCACACAACCTGGAAGGCAGGAGAGAAGAAGATAGGAAGCTCCATCAGAGACAAAAAACCCTAAGGTACAAGGCAAAACTTTGCACTCTCTGCTTATATGGGCAGTAGTCTGACAAGGTGTCAGCCTAAATTCTGGGTAGCCCTTATCAGAGTGAGCTCCTGCACAGGCCACTGATAGCTGCTTCCATCACTTTTAGTGTCACAACATGACCAAGTCAGTTGAGGAGCTGCAAGACCTTGGAAACAGGAATCCTTGTGAAAATGTTTCAGAATTCGGGCCAAAGTTTCCTTGCCTGCCTGGTAGGAAATATTTGCCATGGCATCTGTACCTGGAGAGCGGGCTTGAGTGACAAAGGATATTAGTTTCCTTCTTTTTAAAGGGTGAATAAAAGAAAAAATACAATTAGTAAAGACAAGATAGAAAAATGTCTGATTTGTGAAGTGTAACAGATGTGTGATTTTCTTCATTTTCCCACAGGAACTGATTATCTCAGTTTACAACTAGTTTAAGGCAAAACTCAGAAAAACCGAAAATTATTAGGCTGCAGTCATAACCATCATTTTGGAGGGAGATAATTGATGTCATACAACATGGAATGGTGAACTACTAAAAAGGCTTCTTCATGGCTGCAATTACTCCCAATTACTTACTCTTCCTAGGGCTTTCTTGCTGTGGCACAGCCTCCCTCTGCAGGGACCAAGTGGTGTGCAGCCACCATTGACAGGGAGCAGGGGCATCTCCACCACCTTGCCCACAGCAGATGGGCCTAGGGTTACACTGGGGTGTTTGTTTTTTGGAGCTGGACTTATTTGAGTCACCAGAAAGGCTTTGCCTGGACAGTGATTTGTAAAGAGGGGTTGACCTCATCTCCCTTCACTGCTGTCATCTGCTGCATCCTACCTCTCCCACAGAACACTGCTCCTTTGTAGGGGTGAGCTGCAGAGTTGCCCTCAGCCCCAGGAGAGCAGCAGGCAGCACTGGAGCATCTATTGTCTGTGCTCCCACTTTATCCCAGCCACAGAACTAATTGTCTGCTCCAGACAAGACAATGTTTGTGAGAAGGTGCCAGCTCTGTAGCAGCTCCCCAGCTCAGCCTGGGCTGCCCCAGGGTGGTCCGTTAATCTCCTCTTCTTGCCATTGCTTTTTTCTCCCCTTCCCCTGTTGCTGGTGTGAGCAACTCCTATTAACCTGGCTGTGAAAAAAAATTGTCTTGAGATTTGTCCAACTATTGATCCTGTTACCCTTCTCCCAGCCTGGAAAAGGAGCAGTGGGAGGACTGAGACCAGCTTTGTGACAGTTACAGCTCGCCTCCCCTAGACTTGAGTAGATGGAGGCATGAAGCCTTTTGTATCTTGCAACACATCCTGAATGGCTCTTGCCACCAAGTCCTCCTGCAGTCTGAGGCAAGCCTTGATGATGGCAGCATCTCAGAAACAGCAAATAGTTAATGTGGAAATACAATTTTTTTTATGCTTAGTTCTCATCTGTATCTGCTGTATCATGACTGAAAACACCCTCACACTTTTGCAAAGGAAGCAAAACTCACTCCACTCTCCAATTTTTGGTATTTTTCTTTGAAAGCCCAGATCATTATTCCCCTTATTCATGACAATAAACCATCAAAACTCGAGCTTTTGCCATTACTGGGGAGTTTTTTTGCACTTCCTGTAGTGGTTTAATTGGGATAGAGTTCACTTCTCACTAGCAGCTGTTGTAGTGCTAGGTTTTGGATTTAGAAAGTGGATAATATAATATTGCACTTGGTCTTTTGATTGCTGCTCAGCACTCAAGGTCTTTTCTGCTCCTCACTCTTTCTTGCCAGCAACACAACCTTCCATACCATACAGTATCGTGCTTATCTGGAGATAGAGGAAGGATGATGTTTGGAATTATGGCATTTGTCTTTCCTACTCTGGCCAGGACCATTTCCTGGTGTACTTCACCTATGACTTGTGGTTTTCAGCTCTGGTTTGCAGAGCTGAAGCCACTCAGAGAGAACCAAGGCTGTGCTCTGGCCCTGCCTTGGGCCATTTCTCCCAGCTGGCTCAACATGGGGGTGCCTGAGGGGCAACATGCCATGGTGACATCCTTCCCAAATCCATGTGTAGGCAGCACAGGGCATCACCATGTGAGGAGCTGAGTTCAATGCTGCTCACCTCCTGGTATAAGTTTTTGCAGGATTTGCCTCTTGCCTTTTATTTCTTAAGAAGAAATGCTTCATGAGCATCCAATGAGTCTCAGGTTCTTTCTTCTCCCTCCAATACCTACAACAAACCAAACTTTTCTCTTTCTATCCATCCCAGTTAAAAGTTCTTACCACCTGATAAGCCTTTCCCTACCTCTAGTCCCCCACACATGCAGTGTTATTCTACACTTGCTTTCCTCAGGCTTGCCTGGTCACCCCTGTGAGCTCCCAAGCTGTTGTGTGGAAAAGTGGGAGAACCAGACTGTGATTTTTGGAGGCACCCAGTGTTGCTACACCTCATAGTAATTCAGGCTGCCCTCCTCCTTGCTGATGAGCCTCATCTACAGAGTTTTCCTGCATAAAAAACTGCACATGTCAGAGAGGAAAGACAAATGACAATGGCAATAACGTGGAAGAACATCCTCAGAACATGAGAGGACTGAATTCATGAACCACTTTTACCAAGGCGTACAAGAGGCACTTAAATATTAGTTGCTGCTTATAAATAACATTGGTATGTTAAATACACGCATATTTTCACAGTTTTATAAAGTGAGGGATCTCTGTTTGCTTTCAAATGGAAATCATAAAGTAAAAATCAATGATGTTATATCAAGCTCGTATTGTAGTCCTCTAAGAGTCAACTGCCTCTATAAAAATGACTGCTTTCTAATGAAGATATCATTAATTGGATTGAGTTGGCAAAGTTTAAGTGCCTTGTTATATTTTGATTGCTATGCAGTGTTAGAACTTATTGATTTTACAGAACAGCCTGTAGATAAATGTAATGATTAATTTCATTTGGTTTACAAGAACAGAAAACTTCTCTGCAGAACTGGATGCACTATTTTATTTTTCATTTCCACTTGTACCTCCTGCAAGCATGGATCTAGCTGTGAAGCTGTGCCAGGTGGCCTTGTCTTTCCTGGTTTCTTATTTACTCGACTGGAATTCCATATTCCACGAGTTTTCCATCCCCTCCGTTTATTTCAAGGGTTTTGTAGAGTTCATTTTACACTCTTTATTTCTCGAGTGGGGTGAATGTGTCTATTTTATTCCTGAACAAAGGAATGGCCATTAAGCTTTGTTTCACGTTCTGCTGTTTGGAAAGCCAACCTCACAAGTCTGAAACACAGGTCCACCTGGTGGACCCTCATCTACTTCAGTGCTGAGATGGAGAAGGTGGCTTAAGGCCCTGGAGATTCCATACGGTTCCCTTCCCAGTCTCGACATCCTCAGCCACCTGTCAGCCAAGATCTCCCCTGAAAGAAAGTGCAGAGAAGCATCACTGCTGGGGGTCTGGCTGCCCCCAAAACGAGGTGAGTGGGGACTGTGATCTCCTCACACACACTGCAAGGGGCTCTGCTCGATGTAGAACTGGTTTTCCCTGAGACTTCGGGGCTATTTTTATCCCTTGCTACAGCACTTGGCACCGCATGGCTGCCTTTGAATTATTTGGTTTCTTAATTGGAGGAGTTGATGTAAAAGCAGAGTGAGGGGGAAGGAAATACCAACAGCCTCCCTGGGGACACCCTGCCAAGCCGGGGGGATGACAGTCGTGCTCGCGTGAAATGTCTCGGCATGGTTTTGTACCAGTAACACGAGGAAATAAAAGGATTTCTTTCACGCCTTTTTTTTTTTTTTTCTTTTTTTTCCCCCCAGATCTGGTATTTTCCTTCCCGGCTCTTCTAATTGTATTATTGCACCTACTGCCGGTAAAGGCTGAAAACTGCACGTGTGGAGACCTCCCATTTGCACGGGCTGCTGGCAGCTTCTGACAATCTCCAAACCTATACGTTATCTGCGAGGTACCTACATTTAAATCAAAGTTTTGATGGTTATGCTTGCCTTCGGGATGGATTAGTATTGAATTTCTGATCTACAAGGGGTTTAATGCGTCTCTGGGTACCATCAGCAGAGCAGAAATCGTTGAGTAGCTTTAAGTCGCACGGAAATTAAGACAAGAAAGTTCCTTTGTAGGCTCTGGCTGGTAGCAGCTGAAATCACACCCCAGTAGTACCGCTGTCCCTCGTTCCCCCGAACTAACGCTCTCTTCTGCTCCAACACAGAGGCTTGTTCCCCAGGGACCTCCGGAAATCACATATGTCAGGGGTGTGTTTGAGTTGCTGGCTAAAATAAAGTACTGCCCTTTTCACTCGCTGAGGAGACAGCCATAGAATCATAGAATAGTTTGGGTTGGAAGGGACCCCAAAGATCATCGAGTTCCAACCCCCCTGCCATAGGCAGGGACACCTCCCACTACATCAGGCTGCCTTGTCCAGCCTGGTCTTGAACACCTCCAGAGAGGGGGCATCCACAGCCTCTCTGGGCAACCTGTTCCAGTGTTTCACTGCCCTCACTGTAAAGAGTTTCTTTCTTATGTCGAGTCTAAATCTACCCCCTTCCAATTTACATCCTTTGTTTCTGGTCCTCCCATCCGATATCCTATTAAAAAGTCCTTCCCCTGCTTTTCTGTAGGACCCCCTCAGGTACTGATAAGTTACTATAAGGTCCCCCAAACTCCAGAGGAGGCCGGTCCGGGCTGGGGAAGGGAATCTCGGCAAAGACGAGTCGGCAAGAAGCTGGTTTTGTGGTTTGTGGAAGGCGGAGGAAGCCGCGAGGCCCGGCCGCGCCCCGGCAGCTCGGTGAGGCGGTGCCCAGGGAGGGAGCGCGGGGCGGAGCCGTTGCCACCGGCGGCAGCTGCAAACGAGGCGAGAACTCACCAGCGATCCCAACCTCACACAGAGGAAAAGGGACTTGAAAGGGCAAAAACAGGCGGGGAGTGGCCGTTAATAAGTCGTGAGGAGTTAACGATGATTTGCACCTGGCGGAGGCTCAGCCGGAAAGGTGTGAGAGCACAGAGAGAGCCGGCTCAGGGAAATGGCGCCATCTTAGTGCTGTGGGGACATGTGAGCTAATGAAGAGCAGCTCTAAGGGGGCTGTCCGTGCTGTGAGCAGGGGAACGATCTGCTCAGCATGGTGGCTCAGCTGGGTGAAGAAGTGGAATGGCTAAGGACCATTGGAGAAACTGAGGCAGAACAGACAGGAGGGGGCCCTCCTTAAATCAAAACCAGGGCCCTGTCAGACAGGAGGCAGGATCATGGTGCACCTGCATTCTGCCATTGTCACACGAAGGCAGAAACCTGAAAGAAAGAGGACTGAAGTTCATGGTATTCATCCATTATTCCTAGTCGTGCCATTACCTATCCTATTAAAGTCTTACCCCTGCCTTTCTGTAGCCTCTTCAGGTATTGATAGGGAATATGAGGTCCTTCCTGAGCCTTCTCCTATCCAGGATGAACAACCCCAATGAGTCCATCTAAACCTGCACTGCTCTAGTTTAAAACCATTGCCTCTTGTCCTCTTGCTACATGCTGTGGTAAATAGTCCCTCCCCTGCTTTCCTGTAGGCCCCTTCAGGTGCTAGCAGGCTGCTAGGAGGTCTCCCTGGAGCTTTCCCTTCTCCAAACTGAACAGCCCCAGCTTTCTTAGCTTGTCCACACAGGAGAGGTGCTCCAGCCCTGTGCTGCAGTGCTTTGGTGGCCTGAGTATTAGCCTGAATCCCTTTGATGTCATGAAGCTACACTCAGCCAAGGGCTCACCACTGTGGCAGAGGAGCAGGGCAAAGGGGCTCTTGCCAACAGAAGAGAGCAGAGGTGAGAAGTGGGTGCCCCAGCACTGCTGACTTCCCCAATGCTTTGTCCTCCATCTCCTCTCCTCTCTAAAGCTGCCTCTGAACATGTTGATCAATCCGCAGTGGTGATGGCCGTGGCTGGCACTCTCACTTATCCCATGCTCCTTGAGCTGAAAATATGGCTTCAGTTTTGCTCTTGAGATATACTGTAAAAATGTCAGTTTAAAGGGCTTCACAGCAGGCAAATGTTTCCCAGCCAGTGATTCAGCTCCTGCTCTGATGGGGACGGGGAGTGTGTCGCCTGCGGCACTTGCAGGTGAGCCGGAAGGGAAAAAGAGGAGCTCGGCTGTGCCAAAGGCAGCGGCTTCGGTGGCGGCGCTGGAGGGAAAGCAGCCATCAGGGTTTGTAAATCGCTGTGCTTCACAGGCAAATTACTGCGCCTTAGATCAGAGGAAACAAAGTACCTGAGAGGGGAAGGAAAAAAAAAGAATCTAACTTTTGGGAGCGTATCTTCATTTCATCCCAGAACATCTGTCAGCCCCAGTGTCAGCACAAGGCAACAAACACATGGCATGAATCCGGGAGTATAAAATATGTGTCACTGCAAGAAGGAGTAGGAGGCAAATAAAGCAAGCTGACAGCTCACATCCTGTGCCATAATCCTAGAAATTGTTAATATTTACAAAATTAACAACTAATATAACTGATGACAATCTCACTCCTCCCGGTTGTCATGAGGATATTAACAGTTACCACCCGCTCCAAACTGGAAATAATACTCATCTCTGGAGCTCCTGCTGCTCAGCGTGAGCAGAATGGCTCTGTCTCGCCTTCCCAGCTTCTATAGCAGCACCAAGCCAGCAGCCAGTGCAGAGACCCACATCACTGACTCTAGAATTGCCTTCTGACCTCCATCCTGCTCCTTGAGAAGGTTTCTCCCTCTTCCTGGCTCCCCTGCAAGCCCAGCCCCAGCATGGTTGGGAGAAAGCCCAGAGGATGATGAGGATGGGGAGGAGACAGGGTGTTGGAGGAAGAAAAGGTAAGGGCCACACTGGCTGGGATCATACTTCCAAACAAGCTGCTATTTTCAGAAGAATGCCCATGGTGCTGGTGTCATTTGGCAGCTGCACGGCTGGCAGCTAATTGATGAACAGATGTAAAGTGTCATTTCCTAACAGGAAAGACTTGGCTAAAACCAAAAGAAAGATGCTTGTACACCTGTGACTCCACAGGAAACATTATTTCCAAACTGAGGATCATGAAGTCTAACTGTCCACCTCCATTTTAAGTAACAAAGAGAGTTATAGTAGTGCCTGAGTTCTCAGAGCTTTTTTTTTGTGGTTTATTGTTGAACAAACCTGTTGAGCATGAGGCCTGCAGTACGTCATGCTGAGTTAACATTTAAGTGCAACAACACTGTGGATGATGCTTACACATGAGGGATTTCTGGCTTCATTTTCCCCTATCTTTAGCAAGGAGCGTTCATTCCCCAGGCCACTCTTTGCACATGTGCATCATATTGGTCTTGTGGCAACACTGAGGTTTTCTTTGTCAAGGTGCATTGTATGAAAAAAAAAAAAAGCCAACGTCTTTGAAATTCCCTGTATGCAAAATCAGAACAAAGAACTATTCTCATTGTTGTTTTCAAAGAACTCCCAGGTACTGGAAAGTTGGGAAAAGCAAATTTCCTTCTGTAGGAATCACTTTTTCACCTTGAAGTGGCTCGTTGTTCACTACATGAAAGATTGACCCAAAGAGGCAATCTGAATGAGTGACTGTGAAGGAATGGATGTCACAAAATTCCTTTTCAAGGTGTTTTGACAGGAGTGATCCCATTGTCAACCAGGCCAATGAAACACTATTGCCCAGAAGAGCTGCCTGTACAGAGCTCCAACTGGCACAACACAATTGCTCACCTCAGGGCAGCACCCAGGGCTCACAGGAAGGAGCTTCAGCTTGATGGATCCTCTGGAGAAATGACTGTGGAGACCATCAGAGGGATCATCATGAAGTGTGACACTCATTAATGGGTACAGGACACAGCAGCTCCTTTCCTTGTACAGTGGGGAAAGAAATGTGACCCAGTAAAATGAAACAAGTTGTTTTTAAATATTAAAAAGCAATGACTCTTGAGGAGAGATACATAATATCACCAACCTCTCATTAAAGCTGTTGTGTAGTTTGCTCTGAGAAACTGGTACCTTTTTAAAAACACTACAACATTAGCATGTTTCATCCCATATGGTTTGCTTTTTCTTCCCCATGTCTTTTATTCTGCCCTGAGCCATCAAAAAGTCCTCCTCTCCCCCCCTAATTTGTTTTATGTTTGTAAAGCCTTATACATTCCATTTCTCCATCATCTTCTCAGATCATTGTCCTATTTTTCATCTTTCTTTTCAAGAAATTTCTCTTTTTCCTCATCTGCCATGATTTTCAGTATAATACTCCTCCCTTTAGGATTTCCTTTATCCTTCTCATCTTTATGCCTTTCACTTATTCTTCCCCAGATCTCTTGTTCTTGCTTTTGCTTGTCAAAATCATGTTTCTTTCTCCTTCATGGGAGACGAAGTGGGAAGGCTGGGGTGATTTTTGTGCTATGAACATCCAGGAATGCTCCAATCAGTACTTGGAAATGCTGCAGAGGAGAGATTGCACGAGTCTTTCAACACTTACAAAATTTGGAGGAGCAGCTAATGAAAGTCTGACTAATGCTTGAAAATCAGCAGCTTATTTTAAAGCAGTGCTGCAGCTTCCCACCAGGAACATAATCGGGCCTTCTGCAACAAGCTTTTATTTTTGCACTGGAGACACAAGTCTGTGCTTTGAAACCCTTGTGCTCCTGTAGCAACTTCTCTCTCAAGCACAAGATGAGGAGCAGGAGATGGGCACAGCCTCAGACACCCCACCCCTTGGGCTCCATCATGCTCAGCTGTGGCTGGATTTCTCTTCAAATTAAAAGGGAGCCATGTGTTTACCTCCTTCACAGAAAAGAACGTCCAGGTGCAGCCAGGGAGATTTCCAGAAGATCAGTGAGCCCAGTTTAGCTGGAAGTCAGCATATGCAAAATAACTTCCAGCCTGGGAGTCCAGTCATAGCTGCAACTATCTGTCAGACTAACATGGGCTCAGCCCTGTGCTTCTCCTGCACCCCAAGAGCTGGACACTGCTCTGTGCCAGGGAAACATTCTAGGGAAGAATCTAGAGCCTCATCACACCTTCCTGATAAATGTGCCCTTGCTATTTATTCTGTTCTGCAAGGAATTTGCCGTAGCAGTTTGGGGATCCTCTGGTATTTCACTGACATTTCTTCAGGGCTGTTTGTAGCATGATTATTATTGTCATTAGGTGCTCTCACACACAAATTCCTACACTACACTTAATCATGTGCATTCCAGCTAAGGGCCAGTTCTGGCTGTGAATTCTCATTGTGAGCCCAACCTACAACCTCCACGGGCCTGTTTCAGTTGGACCTGTTCACCAAGACTCATCACCAGAGAGGACTGGAAAATCCTCTGCAGAGCTTGCAACAGCTAGAATTGACTGTTCTTGACAAGCCTACCATTTTTACTGTTTTCCATCTGCCCAACAAGACAGCCTCATTCTTCTGAAGTACCAACGACCACTTAAAAATGTGTCTGAAGATCGATGCCAACTTCCTAGCCCTGCTTGCCAATTCCAAAAATCTGTTGCAAAATATATGGCAATACATTTATTCCCAGACTAAGGCAATTGTGTATTACTGAAAGGCTGGGGTAATCATAAATGCAGTCAAGTCGCTGCTGGTGATAACAGTCTTCAGACACAAAGTGGCTTTCATATGAAGTACTATTTGTAGCACGGGGTATTTAAAACCTTTTACTGAACACAACAGGCCATTTTTGGCAGCCTGGGTGCATTTCCCAGCTTGCTGCCCGGATGGCAGCACAAACTCGGCATTGGGTTGCTCAGGAAATCCTTCGAAGAGAAAATCAGGGGCAGGAAGGTCCCAGCCTGAGCAGCTGAGGTACAGTGTTCCTGGTCCTCACACTTTGTTTTGCATTTGCTCTGGCAAGACCAAAATTGTTCAGAAATCACTCTCTGTAGGTTTCAGGTTTTTCTTCTCCACTAGTAAAACCTGAAGCTATTTCAGATGTTAAACAATTTGTTATTTAATCACTTCACAACCACAGCTTCTGAGCTTGGTGGTGGTGCTGGCTTTGTACAGATAAATATAGAACCTGTGGCATTTTCAAAAGCCATTTGGAACAGCTCTTCAACACAAGCACTTTCACGGCAGAGATTAAATACATTATTTGGGTTTTCTGCCTAAAAAAAAAAAAAATCACTTAAAAATTGGCAGAAATACCATTTTCTTCAAATGAGAAAGTTCTCTTCCTCCAAATTGAGGCTGGCAATCGACAACTCGTCTCAAAGATAATTTTTTTTTCTTCCCCTCTCCCTTCCCCCTGCTCCTCGAGTTCAAAATAGCCTTCAAAGCACAAAAAAGCAGGGCAAAGCAGTGTATAAAAGAAACAAAAACTGCTTAAAATTTTTCACTCCCTGAACAGAATGCTTTGCATTTTAAATTACTTCCATCAGATAAAAAGCTATTGCACTCCGACGTAAGAAATTAACACATTGCAGGAAACTGGACACATACACTCCTCAAGGAATTGACTACTCAGAATTCCTGCTGAAGAAACTGAAACACAATACAAATGAAGACCTTTATTAAAATCATGTGGAATTTAATATGAAATTTAATATCATATGATATTAATAGGATGTGATACATGTGAGGAGAGGGCATTAATATACATATAAATAGAAAAGCTAAAATGTGTTTAACAGTGACATTAAATGGCTACGTAAACATGACCATAATTAGGAGAATATGTGATTTCATACTCCTTAAGCAGTATCTTCTAAACCAGTACACGTAGTGAATTACTTTTACCTCTAGTGTCTGCAATCTTATGAGTAACAGGAGATGCGTAGGAATATTATAGGCACATGCAAAAGCAAAGTAAAAGATATAAAAAACAGAGACAGAAGCCAGGGACTTATTTGTTCTTGGCTGCCAAAGGCTTACGGCTGATCTTCTTTGACTTGTCGTTGTTTTTCTTGGGAGGTTCAGGGTTGGCCTGCATGTGTCTGCCATAAAGACTGCAAGGAAATGAGACAAAGAATATTTGTGATGTAACCATTAAACATGGGCTTTTACTCTGCAACATGTTAAACAATGCATCTGATTGCTCAATATAAAAAAAAGGAAGGTCATTATGTTAATTTTGTTTTAATACACCAAATTTTCTATTCTATTACTGTCCATAATATTAGTGTTTTTTGCAACTTACCAGGAGAATAACACGAGGAAGAGCAGGCCTTTGGAGCAGTGAAGGAGCAATCAATTTGCCTTCAGAAATCAGCAACCTTTATGCTGCAGTTAGGGGAGTAAGGCTCAGAAGGCTGCAAGGATGTGTATTCAAGTCGACAATGACAAAGATTGGGTTGAACTGGAGAGATAGAGTGCCCACTTAGAGCAAAGTGAGCATCATCCCTAACCAGAAAACCCAAGAGCTTGATAATGTGACAGAGAGCAATGGTGTCACAGCCGCCTTCGCTGCTCGCACATGATTGATAGTGCTGGGACAGCTACCAACACATCAATGCCACATTAGTAAGTATCACTGATTAAATGTTGACAAAGTATCCTACAATTAAGATGGCTCACATTCACAGAGAAGCTAAATAGACTACATGGCTGAGAGGATCTTGCTAAATATCACCTAGTAATTGATAGATAATTTATGAGTAATCCTGATTAAACTAAATTAAAAATCTACCCAAAATAAACACAGCTCAAACTTAACTTCTCTCACTGACATGAAGTGCTTTTTGAAGATGTACTTTGCAGGGGTGTATGTATCTAGAACTGAACAGAGATACGCTTTGTTTCTGCACATACAGCTGCACTAAAACTGGCAGTGATTACAGAAATATGGTGATCCCTCTGAAAGGTGTCTCCCTGCTAATACTTCAGCCCTACGCTGGAGTCTGCCCCAATCCCATGCTGAGCTGCTGCCAGTCGATTTAGACACCAAATTCTACCACTTGATAGGAATTCTGCTACTGAAGAAGATAATAGCATTGGCTCCTGTTAAGGCCCATCCTTGAGTTGCTGCAATCTAATTGGGTCACTGCACCTCCACATTGTCAAGGAATGGGACAAGATTAGGGGCTTGGGATTGAGTCTTTCCAAAATTGTCTTTTGATGTGTCAAAATCCATAATGGTAGCTGTCAGCACTATAACCACAGGTACTGCATTCTCATGTGTCTGCTGCAGGCAGGTCTCAGCTACCAAAAGTGAGCTGTGCTGGTCCACCCCTTCCCATGCTTGCTCCCAAGGCAATATGCCTGTGTAGCTTGCCTGGCTGTCCAGTTCATGCTGCTAATGAGGATCATGTAACATCCTTTCACTACTCAGTCAAGTTAGGACAGACTTAGCTACTCGTTGTACATTGTTGCTTATCAGGAAATCACAACCCAATTTACAGTTCTACAGTGGGCACCACCCTGAGTGGACATCTTTATTGACAGTGAACTCCTTTGCTTTGCAGGCTGAAACTACTTTCAGTGAAGGACAGACCCTCCTTCTTCTACAGGGCCTGGTGGATGCACAGTCAACTGTATGCAAGAGACTTTGAACAAGGATCCAAACAGGCACAGCATGCTGTAAGGTTAGAGAAAGGCTACTTATGTTATAGACAAATTTTAGCTAATTTTAGCTATATGGAAGTCAGGAGTTTAAAAACCACTGAGTACTCTGAGGTTTATTTTGCTGCATCTGGAGTATGCTTCAGCCCTGGGGTTCCTGGACTGCAGACTGAGACTAGAGCTTCGCTGGAGTGGGATGTAAAGGCAGTGCTCACCTTTCAGCTCCTCAGCAGCTGCAGTTGTGTGGCCTGCTGCAGAGCAGACTGCTGTCAAGGTACCAAAATTTGGCACTGTATCCAGAACAGCCTTCCTCAAAGAAAGCACAACTGTAAACTATGACATTCTTTACCTTAACAAAATTTCACGTGTGATCATTGACTGGTGACAAGGGATCAGATGCTATTTTGTGACCCTGTGTGATAACTACATGCTATTAGCCATGATACCTATGTTTTTCTTTTAGTAAGATAAACATAGCCTCAACAGCACAAGGCTACATTGTTTTCAAGTATACACCTGGGGTACTAATCAAATACCTGTCCTGTTTTGGAAGACAAAGTGAGTCCAAAGAGGAAAGATACACAGGAGATGTGTTGGAATTGGGAAATGCTATCATTGTGGAAGAGCAGGGAAGTGTCATTCAATAGGCTGTCCAGTGAAAAAACAGGTCAGGATAGAAGTAAGTCAGGAAACAAGCAGCATCTTGTTGTCAATGATACATAGTGTAGCATTTGAACCCACTGTCAGTAATAATTTTCTAACTCTGAGAAGTCTGCTACAGAGAATTGGAAATGTATGCTCAAATCTGAGAGCACCAATGGTTAGTTAAATACTAAGTTAACATTCAGGTTGGTTTTTGGCTCTAGAGAAATAATGCTACATTGGAGTAGAATGTAAGGTTTTTATCTTACAAAAAGGAAGTTCCTATTTGTGACTTTAAGAACTGAAGTGACAGAGAATTCACTTATCTGCTGTTTCTAAGAATGAAAAAAGCCTGGCAGATAGGAACAGAAGTCCTCTGTCACAGTCCTGTGCCTTTCAGCTCCTACTGTCCCACAGCTCCTGTTCCCAGTTAGGACTGTAACAACTTCAGTGGTTTTCTGGTGCTACAAACCCCCCCTTTTTTTTTTTTTTTTTTTTTCCCTTTTTTT
>VZTY01029967.1:140444-175673 GCA_013400935.1 Turnix velox | reverse complement strand
TTTTTTTTTTTTTCCCCTTTCATTGAGGTTGGTTTAGGCTCTACTTTTTTGCTCTGGAAACTCAACGTGAACTTCCCTCTCAGATGACACTTGTTGTTATTCCTTGTGCCTCATTTCCTGCTTTCTCAGTCCAAATGTCCAAGTTTGTGGACTGGCAGAACTTTAAATTGCTGAACTTTGACTGAAGTTTTAGGGTGGGAATTCTACTGACTATGTGGGTGCTTTGGAAAATTATCAATATTCACTGAAGTGGAGAAACTGAACTTTTCTATTAAAGTCTACTTGAATACAAGATGAGGTCCAGCAGCCAGGGCGTGTGTTAAGCAGTGAAAATCCCAATCCCATAAGTACTTTTGGTAGCAATTTTTATTTGCTATTTACTCCTTACAATATTCAGGGCTATTGGTGATGCTCCAGATGTGCATGAGCTGCAGACATCTGCAACACTTTTACTTCATTTTTACATATTCTCACATCCAACCACTTCTGTGCACGTGTACCGAAACTTCATCCAGGAAAATAATTACTGTGTTTGAAGTAACCAAATCAAATCTATCTAATTAGGTTTTTCTGGCAGAATTTCAAGTTTCAGCTGCACGTTTGTCTCTCATCTGAAGTTAAGTGCTTTACAATCTATCAGAGGAGTCTGCTACACAAAGAGCAGGGATCAGACATATTTAGATTACATAAGCCTTCACTGACAGGGACTCTCTCTTGTGTTTGCACACATCAAATATGAGGAGACATATGGTGTCACAACAACATTTAAATACAATAATGACTGTGATAATGCCTCTGGGACAGAATTTGCCTTCTGTTACACTAGGGAAAAGAGAATTTCACAGTTTTCAATGAACTGTACAGCAACAGGGACCACTTTCATAGTTCCTAAGGAAAAATAAAAAAAAAGGAAAAATAAAAGAAAAACCAATGGAGCTGATCCACACAATGAAATAGCTGTCTGAATTACATAAAAGACTAAAACCCTTTGTCTGTAATAGATGCAAAGATTACATACACAGTCCTCAATATGAATACCTACTAGAAGGATACAGTAACAGAAACCACAGCTCACATGTCACCATCTGTCAGCCAAGGTGTTGTAATTAACTGTGTACATGCTCCTGCTCTGGCATCACAGCAAAGTCAAACATGTTACCCAGAGACACTCAAACACTGTCCTTGGCAGCAGGGGTCAGTTTAAGACATGCAGACAGACAGCAACACAGCTCAGCTGATGGATGCTGATGTACCAGGAGATGCTAACTTGACATATCAGCTCGTATGAGCAGACCCTTAGCAAGGGCAGATGTCCATAAACAGGCAAAGGAATAATTAGGGAGAACGTGGCCACCGTTTCAAGGCAGATTTATGAGATAAGTGCTGATAATATATCCATGGCAGCACCAAAACTTGGTGTTTTGGATCGTCATCTGCTCATGAGACCAGTATAGCTCTGAGCAGAACATTATACCCAGCTCAAGAGAGCAAAACCTTGGCCAAAGAACAAAATCTGGAGTGTGAACAAATATTTGAGATGCTTGCAGTTTGCAGTAACAGAATATGGTTATTACAACCACAGTTCACAAGCTGCTGAACCTTCATAGATTTAGCTGCTACAGTATTGCATGCAGCCTTTTCATTACGTTTAAGTGAGAAATTAAATGCAGGACTGAAAATGTAAAGATGCCTCAGACGCACAATTCCAGTTGCTTTCCATCTTTGTATATATTTTCCAAAGCAAACTTTTCTCATGAACATAAATGTTCTTTGTATGCAAATATAAACATAAAAATCTCCCAGCATTTCTTATCTACCCCACTAGAAGTAACAAATGAGAGCACAATGGCTGCTGCAGCAAAACTAACAGTATCAACTGAGAAAGATGCTCATTAAACTTCATCATTCTGTCTACTTTAATGATGCTTTTACTTAATAAAAATTCCCTAAGCAGTTGCAAGGATATTAGGCAAGGTCTTTGGTTATGTATCAGGGGCCTAAGCTGTCACTAGCAAGCATGCAGTTCAAGAGGGGTATCCCCAAGAGGAAAGAGTGAATACAGCTTTCTTGTAATAAATTCAGAGAGAATCAATAACCACAGCCTGCCACATTACTTAAGCACTTAGGAAAGTAGGTGATCCTTCTAAATTAAACTACAAATTGCTAAAAGCTGCAATTTACAACACGAGATAAAGCATGGAGTCTTGCAACTTGAAAACATATAGTCTTGCTACCAAAATTTCTGTAATATATGAAAGAATCATCATTAGAATTCATAAAGTTCAAAAGAGCCACTTTTAAAAACTACCTTCAATTTTTCTCTCTTGTACAGAAAAACACTCACTAGCCAAACATTACAAGCTCTTAAAGATGAAAAGAGAGAACTTGTGTAAGCTCGTGAACTAGAGTAAAATATTTAATGTACACATTTTCTTCAGTTAAGCACTTTGAAAGAGGATTTCAAGAATGAGCCATAAGAAATACATTCCTCTCACTGACTCCTGCTCCCACAGGAGCTGCTAACACCTCACCTCCTCAAACCATATCTTCTCACAGGAAGGGGGCAGATAATTTGCCAGAAATTACCAGTGAGAGAAAATAGTGGGGGTTAAAATTACTTTGCAAGTATCATATTATTTTGGTAGTGTACCCACAATTTATTTTTATTCTCTGTGACATAAGTCAAATTACTTAAATTAAGAGGAGCACTGCTTGGGTAAGTGAAATAAATATCTGGTTTCCCTGCACACTAGGATGGCAAATTGCAGTTTTAGGATTCTTAATAAGGAAGAACAGATGAGAGTGATTCATTTTATTCAGCTAATTTTTTGCCCCTTGTTTGTGAGTGCTCTGAGAGTAGTCTGCTGCAATGTCAGAGATGTTCATCATCTGAAGGTCTCTGCAGGTTTCTTCAAAAAACCTCAGCTTTGGCCTGTCATCTGCCTGTGTACCAGCTCTGTCCTCATGCTCTAAACTGGAGGTAATGCTGATAGGTTGAAGGGGGCAAGGGCAGATGGTGCTGCCTTGTCTGCTGAGGCTGCAAGAGCCACAGTGCTACTAAATCTCCAGCTCTTAATGCACTGTAGAACAGTTCCACTGCTTTTAGGTCTGTACAGGTTTGACATCCTCACATCTGGGTATTCCTAACAGCTCAGTCTTCCTTGAATTTCTATGCCCCAGACACCAGTTTCTGCAGAGTTTGCCTTGGAATCACCCTCCCTAATCCCCCAAACCCTGAATCTTCAGAGAATTTCACCAGAAATTCCTAATCCCTCCAAGTGCTTTCTGGGATTTTAACCCCCAAAGGCATTCTGCAGAGGAACTGATCACTTCTTCTGATGCAGCTAGTTTCATTTTTGGGAGCCTGAATTAGGCAAAGAGAGGATCCAGTCCAGGTGAAGAGCCAGGTACCTGAGCTTGTGTTGCAGTCAGTGGAGATGTGGCTAATGAAGCCAGAGGTGAAAGAGCACTTCTTGGATGAACAAATGCAATCCTCCAAAATGAGCTCACCCATTCCCTGTGTTTACTACAGGCCATTTCATCACTCAGTTGCCTACAGGAATCCTTTCTGCCAGGGCAACTATGATTTACAAACAACTATATACCATGTAATTCCTGTATAGTTTTAATTTTGTCAGATACATTGGCTCTTGAACTGGTTCATTTCATCTCTCCTTCTTTGAATTCCCCATCTTGAACGCTAAAACATGTTTCCAGAAAGGAGTTCCAAGTAGGTGTTAGGCATTTCTTTAATTAATATACAGAAATAAGAGAAAGCCTTCTCCTTATACGCTCTAAGGCTGCTGCCTTTTGAAGCAAGTACTTTAAATGAGAGGCTTATTAGGGGAGGACGGCTGGAAGCCCATGGAAATCTAGCAAGGAAAGGACATATTTTTTAAAGAAAAACATACAGGTCAAGATTTGCAAAGTTGGCCAATGTCTTTGCATACACAACTTGAAAGATCTTACAAGAAATGTGGCTTTTGGTAGAGAGGATTTTGAAAGTAAATGGAACACCATCATCTGCTTTCTTTAAGTCAGACCTATTTAACACCCAACACAGCAAGTTCTTCTGACCTCAGGCAAACCCCACAGAGCATTAAGGCTAGAAATGGAAACAAGGCCACCACCACCAACCCTCCCTCCCCCTGCCTAACCAGGCTGGGGGGCCAGCAGGCCCCCCGGCCCTTCTCCTCCCACCGTGGACCCTTGGAAAATGCAACTCACCAGTGATGTCCTGCAGCAGAGACACCAGGAGGAGCATCCCTCGGGCCCCACAGGGGGGGCAAATAGAGGCTGCTGCCTTCCCCTGCTGCTGTTAAATAGGAGAGTGGCTGTGGGGCTGANCACAGGGGGGCAAATAGAGGCTGCTGCCCTTCCCTGCTGCTGTTAAATAGGAGAGTGGCTGTGGGGCTGACTGGGAACAGCTGGGGAGGGGAGGTGTCTCCAGTGGAGCCCAGGGGTGTGGGATTTGGGAGAAAATGGGCTGAAAAAGGGTTGCTGTGGGGCAGAGGCAGGAAATGGGGGAAAAGGGTATGTGGTTCGTGCCTAGAGGCAAACTGGGGGGGAAAATGCAAGGACTTGAGTGCTCACCATGAGGGTTGTGAGACACTGAAACAGGTTGCCCAGAGAGGTGGTGGAAGTCCCATCCCTGGAGACATCCCAGGCCAGGCTGGATGAGGCTCTGAGCAACCTGATCCAGTGTAGGATATCCTTGCCCATAGCAGGGGGGTTGGAACTACGTGATCCTTAAGGTCCCTTCCAACCCAAACCATTCTGTGATTCCAAGTTCAGCACTGAAAACCTCAGCCAATCACAAAGCCAGAGAGACAAACAAGGGGAACTCCATGGAACTGTCATGAAGACAGAAAGGAGAGGATATGCTTATTTCTTTAAAAACATAGACAAATACAAGTTGAGATTTCATCTAGACAATCTATTCTGCTAATAAAGCAGCCCTCAGCTAGCCCAGTATGAGTTGGCAGCCTGAGAGGACCAGGGAGAGAATGATTTATTCCTGCACCTGCATACAGTCCTATCAGAATACCCCAATTATTAAGAATTTCTCACCAGGAGTCAGATAAAGTGTATCTGGGAGATCTGATCTTCTTTCTTACACTCCATTTTGAATGGATTCATAAGTGGTTCAGCCTACATATGCAAATCAGTCCCTAGATCCACCCCAGGTATGGAGAAACTTCTTAGGTCTGAACCTGAAGTAATCACAGCTAAGAATCCCCACAAATCACAGTGGAATATTTTCCCCCTCATTGTCTGTTGTGCTTTCCCACTTACATACAACTCAAAAAAACAGTTTAGTCCCAGACATGGGCATCAGCTGCAAACCCTGAGGGCTGACGTATCCACTAAAACATGGTCCACCCTATGACTCAAAAAGCATTAAGAACTACAGAATCTGCAGGAGCACATTCAGCTTCTCTGGCAGAAGCCAGCACAGGTGGTTGCAGAGCAAAATGCACCAGCAAGAAGGAAAATGATTATTCAAGTGCAGAAGAACTAGGCTTTGTTTACTGAAGACATCTATATCATCACAATCCTTGTCTTTTAAGTATTTGCAATCCCATGAGCATGCAGTAGATGAATCAACTGTTTGCTTCATTTCATCAGACCCTGTTGCTGGAACCACGTTCAGGGCCACCTGTCTGCTCTCAACCCTGGACAGGCAGCAAACATGAAACAGAAAACTTAGTGCCACACAGCATGGACACTTTCCTGGAGCCAGCCCAACACAGTCTTCTCCATTCTTCTGTTATTTTAATGTTGCTGTCCACGTGGAATCCTTTGGGCTTAAGTAAACCAGGGCTCATTTTCCTTTTTGAATGCTACACTAAAGGGCTCGCTGCTCAGATAAATCCCCTTACATAATCTTTGTTATTGATGTGCCACATGCATTATGCTGTGCACCTAATTAACATTAAAAAAAAGGGAAAGCAGAGGATAAAAATAGCTACATGCAAGCTAAGGAACTGCCTTCAAGTTGTTCTAAGTCTGGCAGGTATGTATTTTCAAGTAGCTAGACAAAGTGTACCAATAAAATGCATAGATGGGACTCTGGGGAAACACTGATACACAAACTCTCATTTTTTCTTCCTTTTTTTAAAGTGAAACTGAAGTGCCTGAGTTAATCTGAGCCTGCTCTGCTCTACCCTGAGAATGGTCAATTTCTGTGGCAGAAGTAAGGAGCATGTTCAGGGGAGCACAATTCTCCACACGCAGGGTTTATATAGCTCCCTGCTCTGCTGGGCCAGCTCACACACCTCTCACCTTCATCATCCTTACAGGATGCAGGGGCAGCAGCCAAATGGCTCCTCAAAATAGACATAAAGACTAAACAGTGGCATGGTGGGGAACTCAACCAACCTAACTCCCTTGAATCAGCACTCCTGAGATCCTCAAACGTGAAAGACTAAGCCCTGATCCTGCTACAAAACCCAATAAACACTTTGCTGTGTAAGCACTGGACACCACTGGGTAAAGGGGGCACAGGGCTTACAGGAGAATGATTTGGGATTGAGTAGAAGTACTTAAGGATTATACAGGACTTATGAGATGTTTAGGGGAAGGAGAAGCAAAGGTCTAGGACCAGACCTCAGGGAGGCTGAGGGGCTGTAGTTTAGTAAGACTGGATCTGGGGGCCTGACACTTGAAACATCAGGATTTGAGAGCCAGGTACTACAGGGATTCCTGACATTAAGCTTTTCCTGAGCATTGATCCCTAGAAGTGCAGTCTGGCTGTTGTTTGTTGGTTATGTTGCCACCTGTCCTCCTGACATGCTGACCTGTTTGTGGCTGAACATGTGCAGATACGTGTTCTGAATCTACTGCCAGGATAAAGGCAGAGGGATATAGAGTAGCTGCAAACAGCTCTTGATGGAGCAATCCCCTAGCTTCCCCAGCACAATGCATTTTGCAGCTCAAAAGTACTACCAGGAAAAAATGTGAAGAAATGAGGAAACTCACTTCACCTACTTGACACAGAGGTTCACATCTGAAATGCTACTCAACACAAATGATCACATGCAATTTTACCCAGTCACCTGAGTCAGCTTTGTCTGATTCATGTTGGGTACACCTTCCAGAAAGGCTGGTCCAAGGGAACCATTCTAGGACAATGCTAATACTGAAATTTGCCATATTCCTCATAGAGTCTCCTCCCAGTTCCAAAATGCAGCCCTTTCAACTATCCCCTGACCAACAGAAGACAATGATGGCAATCTTGGCCCACATACATGCAAAGCAGCAAGAAGTTTCAAAACCAGTTTCAAAATAATTGCCACCATTCCTGTTAAATTCAGGAACTTTGAAAGCCGAAGATCAAGTACTTCATTATGGAAGCAAAAAATACAAAGAAAGTGGTTTTCTACTTACATACATCTGGAGAAGACCACAGATGGTCACACAGGTACCACATAACAAAATGACACAAAATATTCACTGAGGTTTCTAACCACACTTGAACTAAGAATCACACCAATAATATTTGGCAAACAATTACTGAGTTTTAAGCAAATCTCTGGTGTTTTTCCATGGCTTTTATTATGCCAACAAAGCTGTTCCAGAATCTTTTCAGGAGGGACCCATGTTATGTGGCAGCCAATAATCGTTACGGTAACACTGCAATGAAAATGTCGCTTACTGTAATGAGCAGAGATCATAAGTTAAGCCCCCAGCTACCTTTCCATTATTTTTCATTACAGCCTTTCTGGGTATGCTATGCTGCAAGAGTACTCAGGGAATTCCACCAAAGTAGACTCACTAGTCAGCTCTTCATTACTCAGACCACATCGAAACTGAGCAATCAGCAAACTGACTGGCTCCCGAGGTAACACAAGACAACGTTTGTTTGAATATTTACCATTTCATTTTTAGCTTGTCCTCTTTCCTAAAGCTCTGTTCTGTAAAACAAACTTCCCTACAGCTGGAGGTAGTTCCAAAACAACAGAAAAATTGCACAGGATTTTTCCATGCCATTAACACCTTAAGTGGAGGACTGGGCTTCCTCTTGTCTACCAGAAGCAAACCATGACATGCTCATGTTTCCCTGGATTTGAATTCCACAGTGCTGGTTGAACTGGGTGAGACAAGAAATCTCACTTGCCATATGATGCGATCATTTGCCATGTCCAGGAAGGACATTGAGCTATTGGAGAGGGTCCAAAGAAGGGCCACAAAGATGATCAAAGGGTTGGAGCAACTGCCCTATGAGGACAGGCTGAAGGAGTTGGGGTTGTTCAGCCTGGAGAAGAGAAGGCTCAGAGGGGACCTCATAGTAACTTATCAGTACCTGAGGGGGTCCTACAGTAAGGCAGGGGAAGGAATTTTTAACATAATATCGGATGGGAGGACTAGAAACAATGGATATAAATTAGAGGGGGATAGATTTAGACTAGACATAAGGAAGAAATTCTTTACAGTGAGGGTGGTGAAGCACTGGAACAGGTTGCCCAGGGAGGTTGTGGATGCCCCCTCTCTGGAGGTGTTCAAGACTAGGCTGGACAGGGCACTGGGCGGCCTAGTCTAGTGGGAGGTGTCCCTGCCTATGGCAGTTGGGTTGGAACTCGATGATCTTTAAGGTCCCTTCCAACCCAAACTATTCTATGATTCTATGAATCCTTTCTTGCTCCTGCTCCATTGCAGATTTTTGCATTGTCTTCTTTCCCTCTTGCAAAGCAAAAGCTGCCTCCCCCTTCCCTTTGGAAACCAGCAGTTACGCGAACAGAAGTGAGTTCTGGTGTCATCCAGCTGCATGACTCCCCAAGTTGCTTCCTGTGTCTTTCAAGGCCCACAGTGTGAAGAACACAGAGCCTTTTGAAAAGCTTTCTTCTCCCCTCTGGCTGTCAAAATGAAATGGCAGTGTAGCCTCAGCCCGATTTTGATTCAACAAAATCAATACAAGTTCTGCTTCTGATTTTGGTGGGTGCAAGTTTTGGCTTTTAATGTCACGCAATCTATTCCTGACAGCTGAACATCCACTAGTGCACCACACTGTGCAGCACTGGCCATCCCATGGGACAGCTTCATCACAGCTTTATTGGAAACCACCTATGCTTCTTATTTCACCTCCTTCCTGAACAGAGTGACTTGGGAAGTGCAAAGATCTCTAGGTTACTTAAGAATGACAACAGTGGTTTGTAATTAGTGTTAGCAACTGAGGCATATCCTGGAAACAAAAGCAAACACAGGCTTATGATGTCAATCAAACAATGTGTTCTTTGTTATTTAAATCATCTGCACGTGGCCATTATTATCCATGTAAGCAAACAGGCAAACTGCACTGGCATGAACAACACTTAGGCTGGGCTCTGAATGCTGGAGTGAAAATTACATCTTTTCACCAAGTGCTAGTAATAGCTTGGGCTAATGAGTCACTCAGCAAACTTCTTACATGCATTGACCAAAATAGTCTTTTACAAGGAAGGTGGGATTATGCATCGATATGATCTGTTCTTGCTCAACATCTTTTTCTGTAGGTAGGCAGCACTCATCCTAAATTGTTAGTGCTTACATACGCTCATGAGTTAGAAGAATAAATATGGAACTTTTAAAAAAGGGCAAGAATCAATTTACATGATCATCAGACATTTGCAAAAGGCACCCACAGGAGCCTTTAAGAGTGATGCACCTACTTCTGGACAGGAGGAAAAGGAACTACTTGAAATGAATCAGTTACAGTGCCATGGCAGCAAGAGTGGCAACTGGAAGACAAACTCCAAGCTGTAGACTTGGAGGATAAACTGTGAGACATCTACTCTGCATCCTCTTCAAAACATGCTGGAAAACACATTGCAGGAAGGGCAGATGTGGTCCTTGGACTACTGTCCTTTGTGGCTTCTCAACAGACAGGTTACTCATGTTTGCCACATCCCAGTCAATAGATCCCAGGTAGCAAATGAGCACCTTCTTACTTGCAGCCATCCCAGCATTCCCCAAGCTTGTAACTCAGGGTAGATTTATGAGAAATGCCAGTGCTGGAGTGGGAAAAGCAAAGCAGCAGAACATTTGTCAACAGCTCTCTGTCCCCAAGAAAGCACTTCATTAGCCTGTCAATTGCACAGTGTCTAGGAGATACATTTATTGACAACTCTCTGCCAATTGATCCAACATCTATTTAAAAAGCTTATGCCATGAGCTTGCTGACTCACATGAGCATGAGATCTAGAGAACTAAGAGCTGTACTAAGCCCCAAATTGCTCTAATTTCTAAACAAAATTAAAGCAGAAGTGGTAAAATCCCAGCAGCATCCCAGCAGCGAGGCCATATTCTCTGCTTATAGCAAACTGTTTTAAAATGAGATTAATTTTTGATACACTTCACAGATGGGGTATGAACTTATGGTGAATAAGTCTTCATACAATACACTGTTTTTCACTTCCATGTAATTTAGTACTTAGAGGATTACTTCTGAAATACAGGCAAGTTTGCATTTTCTCAACTTAGAATTCAACTCAGCTTTCTCTCAACCTAGAGTAGAAGTACCTAGTGGTGTGGAATTCTGTATGTCACCCAGCTGCTCTGTGCAGTCGGGTCCCTTGGCCTCTCATCAGGTTAGGATAATGCTGCAAATGGCTAATTGGTCTTGCAGTGACTTTAACAACTGGTATTCACTTCACAGAGCCAGCAGCACTCCTGTGGTGCACATGCTCCTAGGCCTGGCTTGCTTGGCTTTGTATTACCTGGTTTATCACTTCATGATAAGGGAGTGTCAAAGACAGCAGGAGTAACCTATTCTGGCATCTCCATCTGGCACTATTTATCAGACCTGGGCTGCTCTGGCAGATTAGTTTCATATCCCTGTTGGCAGATCAAAGGCAGCAATAATAACCACAAATCAATCCCTTTTTAAGGCCTGAAACATCTTCTCCCTCATGTAGGATGCCTCATCTCTTTACTACCCCAGAGCCCTTATAAATACCAACTTTGTCAAGACACAACAGTTGTATGCAGATACTCAGGTCCTGGAGAATCTGGTGCTGTGTTTTTGGTTTTTTTTCTCCTATTTACTGGTAAATAAACTGAGCAGCATCACTAGAGAGGGGCTCATGTAGGTTAAACATTCAAGTTCCCTAAAGTCAGAAGGCTATTTGGTGCCAAAGTGGCATACAGAGAAGATGATTTGCTTCCCTCCATCTCATCTCAGGTCATGTATTATCCAGCACAGTATCCAGTCCTGTATTTTTAACGAAGCACTCAGCTACCATCAAGTCACTGCTCACTGTGCTAAGCCAACAGATGTTTTCATATACAAACACGTTCAGGCACAGAATAGATGCAGCCACAGATGCAACTGCACTGTGGGCAGGTTTCTCTCTAATGGCATTTCCAGGCAGCTTACCCACTTGATTAACACATGCTCTAGAAAGAAACCCTCTGAAGAAAGAAGATTTTTGAGATTTGAGATCATAGAATCATCTACATCGGAAGGGACCATTCAGATCATTTAGTCCAATCATCAAGCTGACTGTGACAAAAATCATCACTGAAACATATCTCCAAGAACTATGTCTACTGGTTCTTTAAATACCTCCAGAGATGGTGTCTCAACTTCTTCCCTGGGCTACTCCAATATAAGGTGAGCACCTGGTCCCTTTTGAAACAACAGGCCTTCCATTCCTGAGGTTACACTTGAATTCTCGATGCTCACCTGGTGGCTCTTTGGTAAAGGCAGTGGTAGTTAAAATATGACTCAAAGGCTAGGTATCAGCTCTCTGCCTGGCTATGCTTTATTGTCAAAATGAGATTTTTACTGCATCAGAAGTAGCTTTTGTTTTCTCTCTCTCCATAACACCTTACAGTGACAAAGCAGTATTTACCATGGCAGCTCCCTAGGATTCAACTCACTCAGATCCTGTGGCAAGAAAAAAATCTGTAATTTGGATTTTACAGGAAAACAGCTATTATGATGTAAAAGGTATAACTGCATGGGCAGTGAAGACATCAACTCTTCCTCTTTCTTTATGCCTTTCAGTCTTGTAACTTGCAGTTTGAAGTAGGTCTCCAAAGAGGTTGCAACATCAGCTAGTATAGCCACAAATTAACATTCCTACATTCTTCACAAAATGAAAGCCAGAGACAAGCAGAGAAAGTGACAGCTGCTTAAAGATCTTCTGGAATTCTTAAGAAAAAATGTAGCAATTAAAGACAAATAGCCATTAATCCTCTTTTGCTAATACTGAATAACAGTAAATTTGCAAATTATTTCAGTGTTACCACAGAACAGAACTGTAAAGTACTTTGACCGTGATTTTTTCAGTATTCAATTAAGATACAGTTCTATTTCACTGACTGTTTATCGCTGACAATTTTTTTACTATACACATAAAACTAGAACATGATCTTAACATATGGAAAATGTGGATAGTACATATTGCTCATAGCTGCACATAATTTTAAGAACTGTAACTGCACTATTTCTAGATAATTTTTAAACTATGACAAAGATGCTTGCTATTGAAGAAAAATGGCAAGCCTATAAAAAACTATGTGTTTGAGTCAATCAAGTATAGGGAGTATAATTTTTTTTTTATAGAATGACTCTTTCACATGTTAGTGCAAGTAAAAGTCAGAAAGATTAACCAAACATCTAGAAAAAAGACCACCCTCTCCCTTCCTCCTCTTGCTATCAAGCTTAGAAAAATATCCTAAAAAGAAAAAAAATAAATCACACTGGCAGCTTCTAAGACAGTTTAGCAAACCTTGGGGAAGGCCTTAGTGTTGAATTTACCTTCCCAGTAGTACCTAAAGCACTGCTACTAAAGCAATACAATAAAGTTTATGAACTTGTCTTTACTGCTGCGTAATTTATCTTTGAGAAATGATACTGTGGTGAACAACTGCTCTCTATGAATCTCTTTGAGCCTTTCATGGTTTGCAGTTTTTATCACAGCAAGTAAACTGGATCAAGATTGAACTCCAAACTGAAACGTGTCACTTTAATTAATGAAAAATCTGTAATTAAAAATTTAAACTGTACTATACTCAACTAAGAGTTTTCTTATCCAGTACGACTTCCCAACTAATGTATTTTTTATATCCTTTACACCAAAAATAAAACCAAATAAACCCTAGAATAATTCATATTTCTTTCTACTCAAGAAAATTTCCTTTTTCTTTTTCATTAGTTTCCCACCTTATGAAAAATAAATATATCCCTTAGCAAAAACTAACCAACAAGCAAACCAACCCCCACCAAAGCCCCATCAAACCACACAGTAATTTCAAAATAAACTTCACCAAAACCCAGCAACCCAAGCCAACAACACAACAACCTCACTTCTTCCCCTAGTCTAATGCTCATGGCTCAGTTTGCTCAGATAATTTTCCAGCAGTGTAGTTACAATGTTCTAGAAAATATTTGTTTTCAGGGTGCATGTCTTCCATCAGATCAGCAAGGGAACATGACCATGCAGTTTTTGGACACCAGATACAAAGTGATGAAGGCATGGGAAAGCCAAGACAGAGGGTAAAGGTAGAGGAAAGAAAGTAAATCAGTCTCTTTTTCTAACTAAAAAAATCTACACAAATTAGAAGGTATAAATCAGAAGGTAAACATCTATAACTGCACAGAGGAGATATAAACACGTTGCAGAAAACCCTTGTCACTCAAAGCCCACGAGTCCAGGCAAAGCTGACATAAAAAGTGGTGATGAACCAGTAGAGAGGGTGACCCGCTGCACGGGAGCGAGCCAGGACCTCAGGCCAAGGAGGTGAGAGCTCAGAGAGTAGAACAGCTTTCTGAGAAAACTGGCAGATATTCCAGTGTAGCCTGGAAAAGCCACCGTCACTGAGACTGACAACCTATGAATACTGTAGGGTAGTTTGCCTCCCTGGATGATTGTTGGCCAAGTGGAATTTCTCTGTGCATTTTTCTATTACAAGATAATTTCAGGATGCTGCTGGATTTTTTAAATGAATTCCAGCATTTCAGGGAATGGGCAATGTCGTATTGATTTTGGTGAAAACAAGAATATGAAAGGGGAAAAGTACACATATACACAGTGTTTGTGACCTCTTGCAGTTAGTTATCAGACTGCAGCTGTTTCAGCCATCCAGATTTGGGGTAATGGCCTACAGATCAAGGAACCAGTGGATGGCTATCAACTTTGCCACTATTGATGATCTTCTCCCCCCCCTGCCTTTTCTTTCATAACCTTGTAGCACTTGCAAAGTACAGTTTAGAAATGCTGACACCCAGAACAAATTGCCTCAGGGAATGGAATAAAGAGCACACTAGGGAAAAGATGGAAAAGAGGAAGGGCTATGCACACCAGGCAAAAGAGGGATGTAGAGACACATAAAGCTTCATGTATGGAAAAAAGGGCAACATCAGTATATTGCAAGAAACACACAAGCTTCTCTCTCTTTGATGAAGAGACCATTGAGAGAATGAAGGAATAGATGAGTACTCAGGGAGTGAATTCAGGGAGCCCTTACAGTATAGAAGATGAACATGGAGGATCACTGACTGATATAAGGAGCACATCCCCCTTGAACGCTGTGCAAGTTCTCCTTAGGCTCTATTTCTCACCACCATTACTTCAAGACCAAGCTCATGCAGCAGCACAGAGTGTAGCGTTTAAACATACATGGTGCTTGTCACTTCTTCACATCCTTCTTTTGGTCACATTATCTCCGTTAATGAAAAACTAAATGTTGCAAAAGGGACATATTAACACAGCCCATGCCAAGGACATTAATTTAAAAAATGCTATTTGCTTTATGTCAGAGAAGTCATATATCTTGATCTTGAGTAGCTCTTAGCCTTGGCCAGATTCTGATTGCATGCCATGGAGACAAACTCTGCCCTGACTTGCTTTCCTGACCATGACTGATTAACTCCACATCTTCAGTACTACATACACTTGATGAGCTTCAAGTATTAAGTGAAAGACAGTAATTCTTATTGAAGCAAAAATGAGTTCTTTAGTGAAAATCATGGATAGTGACTTAGAAACAAGTACAGACACAAACTATCTGTTTGAAGAGAGAGGTCACTTTGCTCCAATACAATGTTGGTCTCACACTTTGTGAGAAATTCACAGCTCCAGGGAGAGTGTGGGTGGGTCCCACATCTCAAGGGATCAGACCTAGGCCCAGTGGGCTGCCTTCAAGTATCACTCAGCATCTGGCTTTGAAGATATGAGTTATGTCCAAACTACACAGATACAAGACTCTTGGAAAGAAAGAAGAAAAACACATAACTCACCATCCTAATCTGTTCCCCTGACACAAACCAACCAAGATGTCAAACCTGCATTTTCCCCAGATCAGTAGAACAAACTATGGAGAGCACAAAACTACAGCTGAAGCACAAGGAAGTGGTCAGACCATGGCTGCTCTTTGTAGTCTATTTCATTTCCCAAGACAGCTAGACAGCCAGCATGTGGAACCTCTTGGATTTGAGGGGAGCCTTCTCAAGGCACAGAGGATTTGAGAATTCTTCCCATAGCAGTGAGTGTTACAATTAAACCCAGTATTTTCAGGACCAGGAAAGGAAGCAGAAGCAAGTACCCTGTCAACTTATGAGTGACCTCCATATGAGAAACACAACGTGGGTTTATTCCAGACCAGGGGCAGCACCTCCCCAGCCATCTGAACCATGACTTCAGTTTGTAGTGGCCGGGTAATCTTGTTCCTGTCATGCACTCATAGCCCATTGCCACCCATCTGCTCAGAGGGGTACCCTGGCAGATGTCAGACACTAAGTTAGCATCACTGTGGCCCCAGCTGATATTCTCTCCAAACTCCTCAGCTCTCTCCCTTCCTGGTCACTATGGCAACGCCCATCATCCTGCAAACAGCACCAGCTGACTGCTCTGCACTCATTCATCTCAGCTGTTTCAAGAATTGCCTCTTCCCTGCACAACTTTTCTAAAAACTGAGATTTTTTACTCCCTGCTGATGTCCCCACATCTGTCACAGGGTTTCAGCACCCTCTGTCGCACAGCCACAGCAGCCCCAAATGTGGCTCCACTTCAGACCAGGTGAAAAAGACACAATCAAACCCAAACACAGAGCAAGATGTATGAGTATCAGTTTCCCTGAGCAGACTGGAGGCAAGACTGAGGACATTCTCCTAAACATTTTGGTTCTTGGGAGCAGCTTTTCCTTTTAAAAGTTGTTCCTGCTAAGTGAAAGCATAGAAGACCAACTGTAGATAGCCAAAATAACAATGACAAAATAGAAAAACTTTCCTTTGATCAAGATGTTTACCACAATACATATTTCTTACTTGCTGTTTTGTGTAATTAGGCTGTCGTTATTACTCCTCACATCACACCCATTCTGTATTTATGTTAATCCTGGCCTGAGACAAACAACATTTATCTTGGATCTATCCTTACTGATTTTTTACTATATTCCTGAAATATTATTTTAGTGCTGTCAACTTCAGATATTCTCACAGCCTGAATACACTTGTGGTGCATTTTTTAATTCTACTGAACAAGGATGAACAGGCCAGGGGTTCCACAGTTTCAAGATAAAATAATCAGCATATGAAATGAGTTTGAAGGAAGAAATATGATTTTTTGAAGTAGTTTTCCATAATTTTGGCAAAAATTAGTTTAATAGTACTGCTATTTATATATAGGGATAAAAAATACACGCTACAATGCCAACTTCTCTCAATACCTGGGACAAAACAGCATTTTCTTTCAGAAGGCAAAAGTAATTTTTGTTGAGGCAGTCTATAATTTTCCACACACAAATGCGTTCATCCAAACCCAACCTACATGTCTCTGTACCTTATGCTCAAATTTTTTCTCCCTTCATTCAATACATTAAGTGCTGCCTTAACTCCCACCTCCTGAATTCAGCAAAAAATAATTTTTTCCTTTAAAAATTGTATTTCTTTTGAAATGGAATGCTTTCTTATTGTTATAGCCTCCAAGTCAGCGTCAGAAAACAGGCATTAGTTACCAACCTGCCTATTACTCTGTACAGTGTTAACATGGTGTGAACCACTGCTGCAAGGAAACTGCCCAATGATAAGGGCAGGGCGTGCTCCCCCATCCATTCTCTTCTGGAAAACAAAAATGTACTGGAGGGTTCACCACTCAAAAAGCCTTGCTCTTTTATCCTTCCGTGCTGGCTGACCTTTGCTAGCTGGCAAAGGGAAAGGCAGGCCACAGGACAGCCACAGATTTAGCATCCCAGCAGACAACAACACATCTAGGTCAACATCTAGATCCTGGAAGCTTCAGACCTCTTCTGGAGTCATCCCACCACTCTGAGGACAGGGAGGTGCTTGAGATTACACTCAACAATACTTGCTTGAAGGCTGTGCACCCCTGAGTCACAGTGTTTGCTAGTAACTTTATTAAATTTCAGATGTACCGAAACTTGCATTTCTCTAGAAGTATGAGGAAAAGAGATGGTCCAAAATGGCTCAGAATAAATTCAAAGCCTTTTAGTTCAAGCTGTGATCCCAAAATAATATGATGCAAATAATTCAAAGTAGTCACAGAGTTTAGGGTAACAGTGATATTGAAGGAAGTGCAATGTACCCAAAGTAAACATGAACCAAAATCCCACATGGGAAACCCAAAGTCCTAAGAGTAGGACAAGCAAGCAAATACAAGTTGGTTATGCCTCTGACATTAGTCCATCATCCCACTTTCCCATCCACTGATTAGTAATGGGAGGAAAAGGCAGCCAATATCTTTTTCTATCCTATCCTTTGATTATTTTGTGTCCTTGGTTTCAGCTTTTACTAAATTCTCCCTTTTTCTGCTATTGCTGCTCTTCCTCTGATCTCTCCCCTTTGCCTAATCAGCTGATTTTCCTCATTTATCTTCCCTGTCGAGAATCATGGCTCTTCCCATTTCTCTTCCCTTTCCAGCTCATCAGCCTTTGCCTTCTTACTGGTCTTCCTCCTGTACCACTTTTATGCTTTCTTCCTACCTTTCCTTGTTACTCAAAACTTTTATTCCATAGCATACTCATCTTTCCATCAGCACTCCCTTCTTGCCTCTCACGTGGTAGGATTTGAATAAGAGGGATTCTGTTTTGTGACATTTAAGTAGGAAAATTACGACTCTTCTTAGTATTTTTCTCAGCAGATGGACCGCACTACACAGAAGGGACCTGCAATGATGTGTTTTAAACTATTTCCCTGGATCCAATATCATCATCGAAGAAAATATTTTAGAACTATTTAAAAAGGACTTTATATGAAACATTTCACATAAATCTTTATGGGAACTGCAATAAGTTCCTTTTTTTATTTTTTTCCCTCTTAAAAAGTAGGCATGAAATAAAAGTTATTACTGATATCTGTCATATTTTACATTCCTTTATAAAATTTAGTAGTGGCAGCAACAGATGTAGCATAAAACACTGTGAAACAATCTCTTTAATAGAGCATCCTTTACGGAAAGCAGCTTCATCATTGACAGTCATTTAGTAACGCAGGAGGCAGCTTCCCAGAAGATATTTGCTGCTGTTATATTAGAGGTAATTAAAGTATAAGGTGATTTATTTCTTCGTAGTCATGTAATTGAACTTTCTAAAGCCATTAATGATACGTCATGAAAGTATCAGCAGATACAGAACATGATTATCCCCAGCAAAATTGCATTTTCAACATAAAGAGCCAGTAAAATTCTACAAAATGCCATTTATTGGCAAAACATTAATAAATTGAGCCACAAAGGACAGTGTACCGTGGGTAGAAATGCTGTTACTAAATGTACACCTCTCCTTAACCTTTCCCCTAGCTCTTCTTTTCCTATGATTGACAGTAATTTTCTGAGACTAGGTATTATCTCCAGGCAAGAAAATGTGCAAAAAAAAAAAAAAAATTTACATTACTTCAATTGCAGCAATGCTGATTAATAAATGAAGCTGTAGGAAACACAATATTTATATTTTTCTTATAATTATGTGCATTTAAGAGTGGAAAAAACCCCCAATGTATAGAAATTCAAAGGAGCACCAATGTCTTGCGTATTTTCCCCACCACATTAACTAATCCAGCAAAAAGGATCCTTGATATGTCATTTGCTGATTGATGAGCACAGAGAGCTGAGACTCGAGCTCAGAATTTTATTGCTGAAGACATTTTCATCTGCAGCCAAATCACCAGGGAAACACTTTGTCAAACAACTTCATTCTGCAGGGAGACTTTGTGACAATATTGGCAACTTAAGAATTTGTTCTGGTTTTTCCAATAGCATCTACCCACCCATGCTGAGAAATATTTACAGTAGCACTGCAATTCATGCAGATGACCAGCTTAAGACCTGGGAACAAGAGTCTGCATTTCACTGCAATAATAGATAAAAAATAGATGCTTGCAGACACTGTTGATTTTTTTTTTTAAATCTATCTCTTGATATATATATATATATATGTATATGGTCCAATATATTTTCAGCAGTTTAATAGCAAGCCCCTTTACTCTCATATTGACTGGTCTTATATTAAGCACTTTCAGGGCTACAAAATGTTGCTTATTTTCATGATTTCAAGTACCTATTTTACTCATTTTTGTTGGGTTTTTAATATTTTTTCTTTTTTTTCAACTGGGGGAACTGAATCTAACAAAATGCTGATAACTTTTATACCATCAGGTTAAGCAAAATGTTAGGCTTCCAGTAGGGCACCACAGGTTAATATATCTACCCTCTCATCCTCTTGCTGCTCCTAAAATTGCTAAGGAATCTGAGTCATGCTGATTGTCTTGAAGCTTTTAATTCTTTTCTGTGTTGAATGAAATGCCCAGGTTTCACAGTTTTTAACTGCAGTGGCAGCAAAAGTGACCTACTATGAAATTTTCTCAGCTGAGGAACAGTTATCCGGTATTCTCAATGTTTCAGCTGTGCTGTCCACATTGGGCTAAACTTGGGAAAGCCAAAAACAGGCAACCCCAATCAGGATTTCTGTATAAAACTGTACATACAATTCCCTTTTCCAGAGACAACCATAAGAAAACAAATGAATGGCCAAATAAGATGGTTAAAACAGACGGGCAACCAATGGGTGTGAAGGAAGAAAAGAGTGTTACTATTTCTCTGTAGGTACAGGGTTAGAATTTCTCCCTGGAATTTTAGGGATTTTAAAATCCTATATATTTCATTGATAATTCTGCATCTGAAAATGGGGGATTCAGCTTAATAACTGTAATTTTTCTCAGAGATATTTCCCTAGGGACTGTGATGCTATTTTACAAGGGCAAGCTGCCAATGGCATTGTTCCACTGGCTAATATAAAGGATCAAGTGTTTAACACTAACTGCCAGTCAGCTTGCAAATAAAAAGGCTTTCATCCAGCACTGAGCATCCATTTCCACCATTCCTATCACCGCAGGATCCACTCGAACCCCTGCTGCTGCCCATCCTCCTGATGCTGCCCTTCGGAAACACACACAGAAAGAATTATGCTTTTAGGAAGAACCCATCATGCCAAGTGTATACTAAGCAAAAATAACATGCAGAAATGTGCTTGAGCAAGTTACACCAACTTCATTAGCTTTTTCCCAGATACAAACATATTTTAACAGTTATCTTTTTTGAAATAGATTCCTGTGTGTCACCTATTCTAGTAACCCCCACATCAAGTCCCACCTCAGACAAATCATCCCCTACGTTTTTATATAAATTCTCACAGGGATGTAGGCTGAATGATTAGCTGTGAATTCCAAACATTGCAAATCTTCATACCTGCTGTTTCATTTGCTTTTCTTTTTTGTCTTCCATCAAAGCTGAATTTAAAAACAAAACAAATCAAAACAAACCATTCTTTCCTACACCATGAACAGCTCAGTAAAAACAAGAAAGTGGGTCTTTTATTGGTTAAATCACATTATGAGCAGAGCTACATGCCTAACATTCTCATCTGAGAACATCTACACATCTTTCTAAATGACAGCTCTGCTCTTCCTTACAAGGGACTCTCTTGATATACTGGGTTGCTTAAAAAATGGATGGTGTCTTCTCCTTTGTGAATCGTTCTGACATTGCTGGTCTTTACCTGGCAGGCCATTCATAAGCAATTTTGTTTTTCCTTGGATCTCTGCTTCGTGATCTTTGGCTTGATGATCTCCAGCTGGTTACTACAGCTTCAAAGTTCAAATGGCATATGATTAAGTACAATCCAAACAGCAATGCAGAAGACAGGAGCACATAAGGACAGCTCCACAGGACACCTTGTCCAGCTGAGGAGGAAGTGATTTTCTCTTTCTACCAGAAAATTCAGGTTGTTACAGGCACTGCTGCATTAACCTGACAGGTTTACAAGGCCTGGGCTTGCTCAGCAGTAATGATATTTCAGTGTCCCTGTCAGATCTGTGTGTGGTGTTCCTCAGGACCCACTTACTGGAACACTGGGCAGGGGGGAATGCAACTATGCAAAACAGCTTCCAAACCACACAGCTCCACCAGGAGTGCCAGAGTGAGAGGCAGGGGGCTGTTTGCCATGATTCAGTCCCTGCCTGGTCACAGCAGCACAGCTTTTCCAAGTGTTGCCTACAATCCCTGAGGATTCTGACCGAATGATCTAGATTTTTTCCTGTCACTGAGTGGTAATTTTTGGCAAACATTTCACCCCATCTGGTCCTTGCCACCAGCAAACAGGAGACAGTGGGAGGCAGTTAAGGTATTGTCCTGAACACTCTCTGACAAACTGCAAATGGAAAGGAATCATGCGACATCTCATTACCATAAAAACATGCTGTTTTTTACTCTCTCCTAAATCTAAGTGTAGCTACACAGAGCTTGATCACAAAAGCCTGTTAAAAAAAAAAACAGAAACAAAACAAAACACCCAAGAAATGACAGCTCAGCTATTACTGTTGAGCAATGAGTCATGTTTTACAGAGCCCATGCAGTAACATGATCATTTAAGACAAAAATGTCTTTGAGTGAAGGGGGCAGAGGAGAAGGATTTTGAGAGATGGTTTAGTGGTGGTTTTTGTCAGTTAGGTAGATGGCTGGACTCTATGTTCTGAAAGGTTCCTTCCAGCCATTCTATGATCTTTCTTTGTCATTTTTGTAAATGCTTCACTGTTACAATCAACCCAGTGAAACCAGATGATCCTTTTCTTTTGTATTTAAGCCATTAAGTTTTAATTATCTTGTTCTGCTCAAGAGTAACAGGTAAGACAAGCACTGCTATTAGACCAGCAGGAGTTCAAAAGGTACTTTCTAAGTGATTTTAACCACAGATGCAGACCATATAAATAAGAAATAATTTCATATTTTGAAAGCATTGTTTTTTTGGACAGTGGAAACTCCACAAATTTTTTCTCAAGGAACTTCATTTTTCACCACAGAATTACTAAGGTGAAAACACCTTATCAAACAAAAGGCGCTAACACTACATGTGTGTCCCAGATGCCACCTCTTTCAAGCCTGACTTCTCCAAAACAGAAGATATGAGCACCTTACCAAATGGTGCTGACATTGCTTACCTCCAGAGGCTGAACCTCAGCTTCATAAAGAAATGCTGCCATGGACTTACTACCTAATAACAAGCCTCAGGACACAAATGCTAGTGTTATCTGAAAAGCAACAGTTTATTTGTAAAACAAGGCAGCTTTGAAATAATTCAACAGGAACACGTCACCATTCAGTGCACAAAATCACTTCAAAATAATTTACTGATCTATTTTAAAAGAAAGGAAAAGTCTGGATGACAAGAACAGCCAACATCAGAAGGAAATTAAGAAAGCCAGAGCTGCCTCTTCTCTGGGGTCCCATCACCAGGGTTAGTTACACATTTAAGGTGGTAACTGAGGAACTGCAAATGCAGCATTTTCAATCCTGCTTCAAAACTATTATTTAATCCCTAATATATTGCTGTCTTGATCTGAATACTCGAAATAGTATGAAATTAGGGCTCAGTACTTATTAATGAGATCAAATTTACAGGCTTGATTCTCCTCTCATTTGTTCACACACAAAAAAGGAGTAATTCTGTTGAGAGAGCAAGAAAGAGACAAGTACTAAAAGGGAAGGAGCGATTCCCAGCCAAGGCAGAGCAGACAACAGCGAGCAGCAAAGCAGCAGAGCTATGAGTTTCAGCTGCAAAGACTGCTGAGCCTTATGTTGTTGTATCCTTACTGTTATTCTTACTCATTTAAGTCAGCATGAACACATTCTGGCATGCTGAAGATTAGACTTCTCACTGAAAAACAGACAAAAGGACTATCTGAAGTGCACTTCTCTTTACTAGCCATGGGACTTGTGATTGGTAGGTGTAAGCTGGAAGAACACAATGACCTCTGATGTCAGTAGACACACAGTGAATTTATAATATGCAAGTTTTGATGCTATACTCTCTTCTTACATTCCAGGGTAATAGATCTAGCCTTTGACATAAGACAATACCCATGAATTCAGTGGGTGAAGATGCTACAGCAGCAAACAAGTCCACAGGTGATTTGAAAATGTTATCCACAGAAGCAAGTCATGCTGGTAAAATATACAGGGTGCAAAGACACCAGCAGATTAGAACAAAATCCACTTAAATGCCTGAAAGGAGGTTTAAATTTAATTAACAAGATCCAAGTTTCAGGCAATCAGACATGAAGAAAAATGGAATGAAAGCCTGAAATTCTCTGCTTTCCACCACAGAAAAGAACTAGAGAAAAAGAAAAGCCATGGATATTTCACAGGTGTGAGCATTCTTTTTTTCTGTTCTGACAGTGACAACTCTATGACACGTAAGAATACTCTTCATCTCTGTAAGGTACTGAGTTAAACTGCCTCTTTAAAAAGCTCAAACACAGATGAGTATCACAGAGTTCAGGGAGTGCCTAAACACAAAAATCCCAGTCAAAATCCTGATGATGAACACCATAGCCTCACATCCACTGGCAACCAGACAGCCACATGAATGAACCACTTTGTTTGCACGGAATTTTATCCAGAAGTAAAAGCCAGAATGATAGAACAAAGAAACCTGCCAAGCCAGACAGACAGTACATTTCAGACCCAGAACAGAGATACAGCAGACAAGTCACACCAAGACACATCAGCAGCTGAATGGCCAGGACACACCTCCACTGGGAATAGTAGGTAACAACTCTTTCCTGTACCTGCTCTCGCTCAAGAATGACTAATTTTTAGGTTGATGCATCAGAAGAAATCCCATCAGAACAGAAGAAACTTGTTTTGCAAAGTTTAAAACCAATTCCAGTCACACCGGGTGAGGGAATTCGTCACTGGAAAGACTGATCTACATAGTATGAAGTCTATGCTGAAGTGTCAACGCATCTAGTAAGATTTATGCAGCATGTGAGCACTGAAGAATATGAAGAGAGATTCTCCATCCAATTGCATCTGCTTGCTCAGCTGCTGGTGTTTAAACATCCCCCTTCTGCCTGCTTGGCTAGTCCACTACCCAAACACCTCAATAGCTCCACTGAAGGACCATTACCTCTCCTCTGAGCACCATAGCTTTCTCTTGAATTGTCTCAGGGAAATTATCAGAAATGTTTTTCATTGCGTCTTAAGTTCTCACCTCCTCTCATTTAGCAAGTCTATGACACTGTGTGAAGAGCCTTTAAAGGTTAAAAAAGATCTTCTAAACCATCCTGATCATGCCTCTCCTACTTGAAAACAAGTATCTCTTCTGCCTTGAGAATTGCTTTTCTCTTTTGCTTGGCTGCTACCAGGGTGTAATATCCATCAGGAACACCTATTAGGGAAACCAGAAAGTGCCCCTCAAAAACGCAGTGAAATTAGTGCTCCTCTCCAAAGGGCATTTTCTGAACAAGCTGGCTATTTAGGCCGCTTCCAGCCAGCAGGAACACTCGTCTCCAGCAGGAAACACGAGAATCGTTCTATATCAGGATCTCATCTGTTTCTCTGAAATTCCCCAATCAGTACTAAAGAATGAGGTAATTTTTTAATCAAAAGCCTATTCTGCGAGCTGTCTGCCCGCAGGTCCATCTCATTCATCTTTCTGGATGTGGGTTTCAGTTTTCTCCTCCAAAGAGGTTAACAGATTGCTGTAATTGGATGCCCCCCAAGAAAAGTGCTTCAGGCTTCTGAAACAGAGCCCAGCCCATGCCCTGAGCCATGAAGGATGTTCCCTTTATTAAATATTGTTAACAATGTGTTTCAAGTACTTCAAGGAAAAGGATGATCTAAAGAGTTAATTCTCTTGTATCTTGCTATGAGAACACCTTCCCTGGCATTTAGGTTAAAACTGCCAATATCCTACTTGTAATAAGTTAAAAAAAAATTACTCTGACTAGTGTATTCAACTTTTAAATAAGTGTAGACTGTTATGTTCCCATAATTCATTTACCACATTACTGTGCCACAGAAGCACAGCTCCTTCTGTATCTTTGTCTTTATTTGCATGCCTATCTCCTAAATTATTTTCTAAAATTACTTTATGAAAACATATAAATAAGAAACAGTATCTTTACTGACCTCTAGCCTTGTGAATTCCATACTGCCTTTTTTATCATAAAAAACTACACCTGGATCTTCATCCTTTTGTGTTTTGTTTGGGTTAGTTTCTTGGGATCTTTTTAGGAACACTGTAACAAGGTTACAAGGTATCTTACAATAATTACAACAGGCAGGAAACAAAATAACTTTGAACTAATCATTCTCAGTCAGTTTAAATAAACACGTTTGAACATCATGAAAAGCTGGGTGAAGTGTCATAATTTCAAAAGCATATTTCTATAAGCAAAAACCTCATTGAATGGCACACATTCCATCACAATTAAGACTGCCTGAAGTCTCCATCTGAATATGCCTTATGCCTTTTAATTCTCAAAGGAACTGAAGTACCCATGTGGAGTTGGTGAATATTTATTGCGAGTTGGCAGAGCACTTAAATAACCAAAAAAGGGCTGTGACAAAGAAACGATGTGAAAACCTCCAAATACCAAATCAGATTGGACTTTTCTGTATTATAACCTAAACTGAAGCCTTCCCCATTTTAACAAAACTGAATATATAAACTCTGCACCGATGAAAACTCGGTTATTATCTGTTGATAGCACTCACAGATAAAAACAGCCCCTGGGATGAGCCAGCACCACACAATGGCAACCTGTGGTACACAGAATATGGAGTCTAAGTCCCAGGGCACCCAACACACTGAATTGAAAATGATACATCTGGACAATACCAGTTAAATCCATAAATACGGTGACTCACTGGAAGGATAATACGATATCATCTCTTATTGAATCAGGATGTGCAATGATGGATACCCTAAAGAATGATGGATACGCTTCAGTTAGAGAGTGAATTTCTGCTGTACATAGGGATATCAGAGGCAAATCTGAAAAAAAATATTTACAGCCTTCAGATGAAACACAAATATTATATCAAAAGCATTTGCTATATCACTTAACCCAAGCAAAGATATAAACGTGTCATCTTTTAAAAGTAGGTCTTCCAGAAAAATCCAGTTATCCAAAATATATTTCTTCTACTTCCTGATGGCTAGGATTTTGAAGCAATGCATTAATCAAAATTATTTCTAAGAAGTGGGGTTTTTCTTTCTCTTGTTTATTTTTAGCTTTGGGAATGAGTCGTGAGGTGAAAAGGACAACAGAGTCTTTCACTAAATTACACACACATACATATTCTTTTACATACAGATTGTCAAAAAAGCAAAAAAAATTGCCATCACCAAAGTGTGAATTAAAAAAAAAAAAAGTGATTATATTGAGTGTTCTGTTTTTTAGGCACCAGAATTACCTGTCACAGCAGAGCACTGTTCTGTGGGTCTGAGGGACAGCTTTGAGAGGCATTTGTCACTGAACCGATTCTTCAGGATCTGCTGAACCAATTCACTCAGGAAAAGCATTTAAACTGGCAATACCTACAATGCAATTGGACTGAAAGGAAGAAATATTTGCTCAAAGTTTGAAGTGTGTAAGACATGGGCAAAGAAAGCTTTCCAAAAAATAGAGCAATCAGTGAGGGCTGTTATATCAAGCACAGGGGAAAGTCCTCTGGGAGTAAAAGCACCAGTGAAGCATTTGTCCCACATTAAGCCCTGCTCACAGGGACATTTCTGTTATTTACATGCCAGAAGTTCTTGCAGTGCACTAAACTAAGGGTGCTTTCTTGGGAGGAAAAGCTTAATCAAAAATTTTATTTCTCTGAGAACACATCATCCTTAAAAGAGCTGTTTTTAAATCGAACTACAGATATATTTATTGGAAACTCCTATTGAAAACCTGTGATTTCCCAGAGCCTTACTTTATGATTACTCTATGTTTTTCAGGGAGTACTAAAATAGACCAGTGGCTTCCAGCATAAAAAGGAAATACATCTGCTAAAGCATCAAAAAATACAACCAATAGATAAAAACACTTTATCTGACTTCTAAAAATACTGTTGCTGTAGTTATGAATCTGGAAGACATAAATAATAACTAGGGCCACTAGGTGTTGTAAAAGGTAAACTATTTCTTGCCATTATATGGTTCCTTTGAAGCTTCTGTAACTGCAACTGAGAGATTTTATGGGTGGAAGAAAAGTACTTCTTAAGTTATAAGTGTTTCAAAACTTGCCTAAAAACCCATATGCATGCTGACTACATGTGAAAATGGAACGGATGAAGGGCTCCTATGTTATCTAAGGTGCAGAAATTCCAGAAGCTATGTGATTTGATGAACAAATCCACCAATACATGGAGCTTTGGAGCTACAGCTCGTGAACTTGTCCCACACACACACATCCTCCAACCATGCAGCAAATGGCAGGTGGCTTCTCTAGAGGGTTAAAGCACCTTTGCTTCAGCACATGAAGGTGGGTTTTGGCACATCTGAGGGAGAAGCTCATGCTGAATGGTGGTGTAACTGTGCATCTTGCCCTTGCTCTGAGCCTCAGCACTTGAGAAAGTGCAGTGAAACACATTTGCAGCAGCTGAGGTCTTAAAAACAGCTTCCAGCCCCAAAAGATGAACTGATCCTGAATTAATTGTAGCTTCTCAGGCAATGCAGCAGTTACAGAATGACTCCATGAAGACAACCTTGCACAAAGTGACACATTGGACTGCATGTATCCATCCCAAACCAGAAGAAACCAAACAGACACCAGAAGATGCTGCATCTCAGAGGAAAATAGGGATCCCCTTTTACCGGCAGTTTCTATCCTTTGCAGAGGAACCACCTCTTCTGAGGTAACTTGGTGGGGAGATGATACTCCTCTGGGACACCTCTCAGCACACTACAACTGCTAGCTCCACTTGGCTAAATGCCATGTGAAGTACCTGGGCCTCTCTCCAATACACTCTTACACAGGCAATGCCAGACAGATGGCTGACATATCATGACATGCATGGACAGCAGGAAGAAACCCCCCACAAAAGAGTATTCTCAGGTCCAAGTTTCAATGTGTCTCCTCTTTGCTATTTGTTACTTCCTCCTTGTGTCACTGAGGTGTGACTTTTGCATGACCTTCTTCTAAATCACATATAGCACTTAACAGTAATTGTTTCTTCTCCCCACAGCTTCAGGTGGATCTATCTCCAATAGTCTGAATATTATGCATTTCCCCAGAACATGAGTACTTTGGCAGCGCACAAAGAATTTCCAGGACACTGAAAAGCAACTCCTTTACAAAGACAAAAATTATGCCTAGAGGGTAATGGTGTAGCCAGAGGCAGTGCCTGCAGCAGGTGATGACACGTTATGGACTGCTGTATCAATGCAAAGGCTGTTTATAAACTGATCTGCACATAATGTGCCTGTTCCATGTCTCCCAGTTTCTCTTCCCATAGGAGTATCACTGAAAGGGATATGAAGAGGAGTGGCTTTACCTTGAGACAGCAGCAGAATGAGGCTGAGACATACAAGAAGTTGGACAAGAAACTTGGTGGCCAAGATAAAACATCCAGCACTTTCTTTGGCACACCTTGTTCAAGCTGCTGCCATAGGAATTCAACAACAGATGAGATCCTTCACAAGCTACATGTTCTACTGCCTGTGCACTAAGCATTCAAACTTAACACATGTATTTCTTAATGACCGTGGAAATAAGAAGAAACAAGATGTAACAAGACTAATTTCTCTGTACATGTTCTTTCGTTGCATTCTTTCAGTGGTATTGTGTGCTGTGGACTGCAGGACTAGATGAGCTGTTTCTGACCCAGCACAAATATGCAGAAAAAAATTATTCCCCTGGGAAATTCCCTCTCTGGCAGGTCCTCTTTCCAACCAGCAATCAGTTTTGGAGAATTCCTGAACTAGGGTCACACCCTGTGTACCTTATTTAACAGGACTCTCTTCCACTACTTTGTCAAACAGCTTCTGGAACAAGATTATGTTTTTGGATTCTGCATCTGAATGACGTTATAAAAACCAAGCCATCTCTCTTCTTCCATTTATTTTACATTTATTCCAAATTATTTCTCATAATTCTTGTATTATGAGAAATGCTGACTGCAGGTCCTTATTCATCAGTATCACATAATTTCTTATCATAAGACAATACCACACATCCTGGTTGGTCATTTCCTTACCAAGATGGATAGTTGAAGTCTATTTCTGTTCATCTGTATTTCTTCTATTAACCTTCTCCACTGCATACACAGTTTCCCAACATCAGTTGTTTTAATTAATTTAAATGCCTTTCCTGCATAACTAGTGAAAGTAAAAGTTTATAAGCTCTGAATCTACAACCCTTCAGCTACTTCTGCCATAAATCTGAGCAAAGACTGTAAATTTTATTTTGTCAACCAACAGCCTCATTTTTCACTGTTCTTTTGTACATGACACCAGGAAGAAGAGATTTTGTTACAGTTTTGAAGATGAGCCCTACACAAAATGCACTTTTAGATATAGGTGTTTAATGTTAACCTGACAAATATTTTGAAAGTTATGGAATAAATTTTTATGGGCTTTGATTAGCACAGTAACTCCCATGATATAAACATTACTTTTATCATGACTGCTCACCAAGAATATGATTTCTGTCCAATGAAATCCAATAGAAAAAAGAGAATGAAGAACTTTTTTTTTTAAATTAAATAAATGTTTATGTGTCATGACCTACTCACGGGGTCCTTTTAGGTCATGCTGCCCTTTCACTCAGGAACAACCTCAAACCTTTGCCATGAGTTAAGCAAACAAAAGGTATTTCCCAGAGGAATAATTTTATTCCTCCCTACATAAGGATCTCCCCCACTCCAGCCATTACATACACATACTATTCCTGATAGAAACTGACAACAGAGTGAAGGCTCTGTCACACAAAAATTGTATCTGTAGAGAACAGGAATCCAATTGTGTAGCACCTCTTTCTGACAGGGTAAAATTTTGGTAGAGTCTCCTCCTAAAATGGAACTTGCTATTCTATTTCTAATCGGTTTCATGTTTCTTTCAATCAGTTTCATGCTGGCTCTCTGATTGCCAGAAAAAAAGGAAAACAATTAAAATGTCATCCATTCCCAACTGAATAGAAAGACTACAGCAGTCAGGTATTTACCAAGATCTGCTAAGACTAAAACCATAACTTATCTGAATTTTTACAAATAAAATGAGAGAAAAATGAATCTGAAAGGGAAATTGTAGTAAGTAGAAACTTGGTTTTTAGACTGGATATAACACTTTTGGTTAAGGAAATCCCACCAAGGCTGTACCAAAGCATTCCTGCTCTCTAACATGAGATCCACTGCAATATAAAGCATTTGTACTTCAGAGTTTGCACTACTACTCTGAACATGCTTCACTAAGAATAAAAATATTAAAGTTGATAAATATTTAGACCTATTAAAAAAATTAAAGAAGGATAAATACTACTGAGCAATAAAGAAAACCTGAGATAAAAAAGAAAACAAATACTTGAACAAGTTAATTACTCAGCAACACTGAAAAAAAAGAACACCACAATGGACACAGTTTTTCTACAGACAAAATATGTAATTTTCTATATACTCATTTCACCAAGTTCATTTACAACTTAAATAAAATAATGCTATGTGAAACAGTTTACATTTTCTGCTTTAAAATACCCTGGCATGACACTCAGGTTCTATCAGCTGATAAAACACATCTGTAACAGAGCAAAACTTTCTTCAGAGCATTTCTACAACTTATCTTTCTATCCAGCAATACATCTGATGCTGAAGGCTGGCAAACAGTAGCTATTTAATAGTATTTTGTGTAGACAACTACATTACATACACATACTTTGTCATTTATTTTGGCTGCAATGCATAGTTCACTGCTAGGCACAGCAAATGTGTTGATTTTTTTTAAAGGAAAACTACAACTGCTTATTCTTGAAGTGTGCCTTTTACACCTTTTTGAGCATAAGCAGATAAATTTACAGTGTCACCGTTGCTGAGGTTTCCTGCTATTTTTATTTTCTACTGACAGAATATTCAAAGCTGACAAATGTTGTAGAACAGACATAGTTATTAAAAGCTTCAATTTACAGCAAATAGTGACAGTTTGCTTTTGCTGCTCATAAACCAAAAAATCCAAAAGGTGTAAATAGAGGGAAGGCGGCAACAAAACACTGATAGTTATTTAAAAAATTCTACAAGTAAAGGTGATACAGAGTAACTCCCTTGCTTTCATTATGTGCATCCAACATTAGTGAGTTTGTGGATCTTGAAACAGTCTGTAAATCTGGCTTACACAAAAAATCCACAGGGACTGTAGGCTTAAGTGAACAAAAAGATCAAAAAGATAAAGGATAAAGCATATATTTAAGCACATCTCTCTGAACTATTGGGCTCTGCTGTGAAATACCAATGCTGCTCTTCACTGAGGTGGTGCTTATGTCTGATGAAATGATGTCTCTCACCTCTAGTTTCGGTCCCTAAAATAGCTATTTCTCCCTGCTCTCTCTTCTCTCTTCCTCCACCATGAAATCTGGGCAGCATTTACTACTGAAGTTTTTAAACATTCAAAAATTTGTATTGATCTTTCAATAACCGTATCATATACATTATTTCAGTACACAGATCTCGGGATCAATCTATTTTAATCTCTTTTGTGCAACAGAGTGATAGTTTGATAGTTGTCTGGGATGATGAGGATCTCAGGAAGCATGGCACACTCTTTGCTTAGAGATAGCTAGTCAGATACAGAAAACAACCCTGGTATTAAATACTGAATTACTGGCTGTATGTCCTGTACAACACAGTGAGAAGGATAAGGAAAGAAATCCTACCTGCCACTTAATGGTCTGACAGTAAAGACTGCCTTGACTATGTCAAGGGCTGCTACTTCATTTCCCAAAATCATCATGGATGATCAATCATGGAATTTTTTTTTAATTATAACTCCATTTCCTGTACTTTTATTTTTGCTTCATCTCTCTGAATCACTTCATCATGCTCTCACATCTACAGAAGAAGTACTTGTTTACTGTTCTCAGATACTCAAGTTCCAATGTTCAGAGGAATCCTTTCTTGTACAAATAAAGTGCATGACTGAACGGGTCAGCAGGCAAGTAGTACAGCAAGAAGAAGAAAAAGAAACAGTCTGATATAAACAGAAATACAACTTGTCCCTGCTATTCATAGTATCGTAAATATCTTCATTTATCTCTTCATAACTAGAAATTGCTTATATTCCAACCTCAAGTCCAAGCAGTAAACAGGAATGTGCTTTAACCATTCTCCCAAAGCAGCAGCAGTGGAGGAAAGAGGATCTGACTTGCATTATGAGATGGGGTTAAAGACAGATCCAGAAGAATTTAATTTAAATCTACTGAAATGTCTGATTTCTCCTATGACAATTCTATACCTTTTTATAAGATGTCTTTACTCAGATATAGCTCAAGAAAGATGTTGCAGACGTGGAAATGTTCCCCACTCCCACAATTACTCAGAAGAGTACTTTTTCAGTGCATAAATCTACACTCAGATTCTGTAAAGTGCAAAAATTAATGTCCAGATGTGTAGGCATCTACAAGTGCACATATAGCTATCAAATTACTTATATGACATCTATGATTCAGACACCCTGTGCAACAAGAACAGCAATAACAAAACTGTACAAAACTGTAATGAAATAAAACATAGATTTGCTAATATGAATAGATTTAGGCAAATGGAATTTTGTTGCAAAGCTTTGAAAATTCTTTCACCAGAAACAAAACAAAGTTTGAACCAATCAGGATTTGCACCCTCCTGCTGTTTACTTCACAACGCTCCAAACATCTGGCCACTCCCTACTGTCCAGACAGCAAGGAGTGTCATTTTCCTCTGCATATATCACTCTTCTCCAGTCTATACCAAAAGTTACCAAAAATAATTTACCCTTCGTCACTGCATTTTGCTCAGTCATCCGTTTCTATAGTTGGCTCTGTTCAGTTACAACCTGCTACAAAAGGAACATCTTCCCCTTACTCTTCCTCCCCATCCCAACAATCTCATTTCTTCTACCCCATCAATGGCCTTAAATTCACTGTCACATTTACCCATTTCTCACAGAGCAAACTCCTGATGTTCTTCCACCAACATAAGCAAATCTCTCCTGACATGCCATGGCATGGAATTACCTTTGTCACTATTTCATGGGAGTAGCATAGAGCATTTTTAATTGTTGCTCAACACTTGTGTCCTCTTCTGCTCCTCACACAAGAAGGCTGAGAGCAGAGAAGTCAGCAGAAAACACAGCTGGAACAGCTGATGCTGACTGACCACAAGGATATTCCATATGGAGTCATACTAAGTATATAAAGCTGTGGAAAAAGAACAAAGGAGGAGTGTCTGGAGTTGCAGCATTTGTCTTCCCAAGTAACTGCTCCACATGATGAGCCCCTGTTTCCTAGAGATGGCTGAACACCAGCCTGCTGATGGGAAGCAGTGAATAAATTCCTTGTTCTGCTTTGCTTGTGTTCTTGGCTTTTACTCTATTAAGTTGCCTTTATCTCAACCTACAAGTTTTTTCTCTTCTGAAAAAGATTCAGCCAAACAGGGGGGAGTGAACAAGCAGCTGCATTGTTCTAGCTGCTGGCTGGGGTTAAACCATGACATCCCCAATACTGAAAAACTCACTGTTTTCAATGAGGTCTCATTAGCTGTTTAGATGCTTCACCATATATCAAAAATAATCACAAAATTATACAGCACTTGGAAAATGTTTATTCCCCTTGACATTGTTTTGTCTTTCAGACTTCACAGTTCTCAAGATCAGCAGCTGTCTTGTACTTGAGTATCATCCAAGATCATCCAAAAATCTAATAATCATAACAGCAATATAAACAGTAACACATTTCAGACGCTGTCCTTTGAGATTTCATGTTCCAAAGGGTTCAGCCAATTAATGGAAAAATCAGTGTTGCTGGTAATTACTTTTAGAGTTGGTTGGTTCAGCCCTTTTGAATATGATGGATATATTTCCACTCACTGGGTCAAAAACCATGATAGGAAGCTTATTTGCATGATTTTTAGCACACAACACAAACTGATCTGTCTGCATGATTTGCAAGGCCTACAACATGATGATTTTTTGAGTGCATATGCCAACAGTAAAAAACCCTTCTCTTGCAACTCAGCACAGGAGCAGAGTATTAGGAAAAAACCTGTTGTTTTGGTGATAACACATTTTGATCTTCTTGTACCACTTAGTCAACAAAATTAGCAATCAGTAGAAATCTTAAAGCAGGGTGTCTGGTTTAGTTACTGTCAGTAGCATATTTCAGAGGTCTGCAACAAATAGCACCATCAAATGAATAAATAATGTTCAAAGTCTAACAGCCAGCTTCTCTAACAGTATGAAACTATGTAAATATTACATATTCAAACTGGCTCTCCTTTCATTCCTCAGAGACTCTTCTGTCAGAATAACAAGCTAAAAACAAAATATGAATGACAAGTGAACATACTTAGCTGATTGAGAACATAGACCTGAACAGGAACCATATTAATCTCGTCTCTCAAAGAGACTGTGTGCAGTCCAGGCAGAAATATTGATTTTGATCTAGTCTACTGCAGTGCAGATTGATAATCGGTGTTCAAAATCTATGTGGGAGTGCTCTCCTCCAAAATGGCAGCATTCAGCATTTCTCAGTTCTATTAGGAGACTTAAACCCCAACCCCGTTAAAACGGCCAAAATCCTCTGTCATGTCTATGCATCACTGACAAACATCTTGAACTTCCACACAGCCTGTCCTGGTTTGAGGTAAAATAGGGTTAATTTTCTAGTTTGTAACTTTACTTTTCAGCTAGGCATCTTCTGTCTGACTAAACTTTGAAATTAACTGCACATTTTTCAGACACTGTTCACTCCCAGACTGATAAGACCAGGGAGTGGTATGCAAGAAG